>ML806870.1:202595-214989 GCA_009831015.1 Picea engelmannii
CCTTAGTTTTTTTAGTTTTTAATTTATAAAAATAAAATAAAATTATATATTTTTGTTAAATATTAAAAAATAGTGTTATTTAATTACAATTGTTTTTTATGTATTGAAGTAAAGTTAAACAATTTGTTAAAAATGATGTTTTCCACTATATTTTAAAAATATGGAACTATAAATTAATTAAGGAGACACAATTATATGAAAAACCTTAATTTAAAAAAAGTAAACGGTACAAAATATTTTTAAGATTGAAAGAAGTATGAAAAAATGACTAAAAACACCGTTGAGTTTTTTTTATTTTTTTATTTTTTTTAAATTGAAAATAGATGAAAAATAAGCATTAAAAAAAAATATTGTGGAAATATTATGGAACAAAAAATTTAAAATATCAAAATACCACCTAAAAAGGGAGGGGGGGGGTACTACCGGAAACATCATTTTTAAAAACAAGGTAAAAAAAGTGACCCCTAAAAAAATGAGAACTCGACAAAGTTCTTGTTAACTTGGTAATATTGTTAATGATGCAGGAATTTAAGTAGATATTCTTCGATGACCTCGTAACGCCAATGAACTTAGTCTTTGTTCTTTCTCGTGCTCGTAAATACACAAGAATGTGACCAAGTATAATTTAATCACTTTTTTGGATTCATAAAAGTTATATGAAAAAGGAACCCCCTGGAGTTTCCTTTAATATCTTTTCAGACTCTCTAAACATGAAAACATTGCCGAGTGATCTTGCTTCCTTTCACACTCATTAAAAGGTTTGAAAGGATGCATTTTGAGTAATAGGTTATCTCTTTTTCACACCTCATAGACTAAAATTACGAAAAATAACAACCTTGAGTTGCCTTTAAGTTCTTTTCAGATTCTCTAAACATGAAAAATCACCGAGTGTTCCTTCTATGGATTCACAAAATTACACACTGAAGGGCCCATCTGGGGACGAACCCTTACTTCTTCTAGTTCGTTAAATAAAGTAAGAGGAACTTACCAAAGGTGAGTTATATTGAGCATATGTTATCCTCCTCGAGCTCATTAAATTAAAAAAGAGGTACTCATATATCTGGATTGGGGGAAAAATTGAAGGAAGTGGATCGAGTTTCTTGAAAGCTTTTTAGGCATCTCTTGTAGTCTCCCTTGAACACGACACTTATTTTCAAAGTTTTTTCCATACACTTGGATAATCCATTAAATCTCCACACTGAATCAATCCTACGAGTCTTTCTACTCCTTTGACCCATCCAAGGAAATGCCTTAGCACTCGCTGCATTATGTTTTGGTCCACTTTGTGTTTATGCTGTCAAGTCTTACACCGTGCCTTAGTGTTCAAGGGAATTTTCTGCCTCAAAAGTCAACCATCTGCAAAATTACCAGTTTCCATACTCATGTCAGTCCATGTTCATCTCCTATATCTTATCACTTTCCTAAGACAAGTTTCGTGTTGACTGATGGGGGATACATCAATTCCCTCCTTCGAAGAGTCTTTTCCTGTCAACTTCAACAAATTATCTGGGAAATAGACTTAGGAATACATCAATACCTCAAGACCTATATACCTCAATGGTAGGCCTCCTCACATTCGGAAGTGGGTATTCATTAATGACCCCTGACCGAATGATTCCACGAAAGTTCAACTTCAACTCATTTTTCACATTCGTTGGATTGTACTTTAAAAGTACCTTGAAAATAATCGACATTAACGGTATACCTCAATGATCGACAATCAAGTGGTTTCTACCATGTTAGACATCAAATCATCTTTTCACATGGATAGATTCATACTACATCGGGGTTGGGATGAAGACTCTCAGTTGAGCATTCACTCTGTCTTCTGCTTTGCCTAGGTTGCAAAGGAGATCATTTGAGCATGCTGATATATATGTTGTTACATAGATCCACATTGTATTGGTCCGTGGCTATGTTTTATCATCTTATAGCTCCAATGTGTATTTTTCATGGCTACAATCAGTTCATGTCATAGAGGTATGGATCCACAATGAATCTCTGGTGGCCATATCCTTAGTCAATATCATCATGGATCCATAGTGTATTTATTGGCAACCATACTTTGAGTCACTTATAGTCCAAGCATAGGTATGCTTGCCTCATAAATGGAACACATATTAACATTGTTTGATGGTTTTCTACAACTTCTACTAGGTTCCCCAACTCCATACCCTTGCTTCGACGAATCTACAAAGTGTTTCGGCCATCAACGTTCATCTTTTGACTGCAAACTTTGGGGGGAAATCTGTTACACATTAAAATTCCTCACTTCGATAGTGTCACATTCTCATTGTTGTAAGTGTCATGAGTGTCTCACTTTTGTTGCAGTCACATTCTTTTTATGTAAGTGTCACATCATGAATGACACCATGAAAACACTTGATACAACCCCTAAAACATGTCAGAAGAAGAAGCCCCATCATATGATAGTCGGAACAAATGTTTTTCTATGGGAATTGCTCATCTTGGCAACTTTTGAGAAGATTAGTGCTCCCTTGCTCATATATAGGGAGCGCTAGCGCTCCTTTTCCATCTCAGGGGGAGCATTGTAGCACTCTATTGCCCATTCTAAGGGAGCGCTAAGTTGGTTGAGTAAATCTTGGAAGAAATCCCATTTTCTTCTAAAGACAACTATGGATGGATCGAGTTGTTTTGGCTTGAATCTAACTCCTGAGCTGCATCTAAGGGAGATATCACAACTATTGGAGCCATATCCTAAACTAATTCCAAATATACCCAAGGTTGTTGAGCCTCTCAAATCCTATAAATGGGGGCATTCTCATGGTGAACAAAAGAGGAGAAAATCAACAAAGCATTGTTATTTTGATTGTGGATCTTTCGAGAAAGGGTTGGACAAGGAGGACTTGGAGAGGCTGCTGCAATATCATCTGAAGATTGTAAGTTTTCTTTTGAATTTCTCATTAATATACTTGTCCTATTTCCTTCAAGTATGTGTTTACATGTGCTTGTCTATGCTTGTCTTAATCTTCTTAGATCGATTGATTTCGTCTAATTCATTAGAGTAGGAGATATTCGTTTGTTTCTTGTTTTCCATTGCAAGTGCTATTTGGAACTCACGGATTGGAGAAATTTGAACAAACGTCGCATACGAGGTACATCATACTTATCCTCCTTCTCTCTTTTTCGACGGATAAAATGAATCTATAGGAATGGTAGTGTCCAAATGATCATTTCTGTCTTGGTTTAGGGGTCAATAATCCCAGGGAAAATTCACCTGTTCGTAGGGGAATATTTCTGTAACACCAGGGCCCTTATTCTCTTTTACGACCATTTAAATTTATCCTGACAAAATTTGAACTCTAAAGTTCTCTGAATTCAATACTTACACCAGTAAAATATCATCATTTTTCACATTGTGAATAGAACCAAATTCAGTCCATCCAGTGGTGAACACAAGTCTCCTTCCAGACTGCAAGTGCGCAAACCACTCTACTCTCCATGAAATCCCATCACAATCCTCAAATGTCACAATCCTTCTGACCCTGAGAGATATTTTGTCATGAATATTACATGGAAATACATTTTACCACTGGGATCAAGACATTTTTTTGGATACCATTATAAAATCATATCATTTTCACTCTCGTACATGATGCCTCGATTATCCTTCTAGGTTTCCAATCATTTACATAGTGGACATCTATTGCATCCACAACTTGCCAACTATTTTTAGGTAATGGATGGGCGATTGTTATACCTATTTCTGAAACAATATAGATCTCCCTTGGAGGCCTTAGCCGAATCCAATTTCCACTTCCAACAGAGGTTAATTCCTTGGTCAAATCTTTGTAGATAAGCACGCTCCTAGTTATGCCATTTTCAATATTGAAAGAAAGACTGAATTGTGTTGATGATGAGGCCAGATATGGGCATACTTTTTTCAACCTCACCATTAATGTGCGACCCGTAGTCATATACGACTTCCCTCTTCCTTGAAAACATAATAGTTGATCACTAAATAAACTATAGAGTGCATTCCCTGCAGTATGCACGTCGAGCAGAGTGACCATATTTGCAATGTTCAAACCCTTTGCCAACGTTTCATTGCCTTTAACATATAGTTCACAATATTCTTTCCAATATTTTTCAACAACAAAATCTACAACTTTACGACCATCATGACCATTAAATACACCAAAAAAGGAGGCGTCCTCGACGTCGAACTCAAACTCCTATTTCAAATCACCGTTATCAGCTGGATGAAGAACATTGATAGTCGACGACATGACCTTGTAGGTGTTCTGCATGGATTTTCCTTTTCCCTTTCTGCATGAAACTGCATAATAAGAGCCTTCCGCATTGGTTTCTCTCTCGAGAGTCTTCAGGGGCTCCACTTCTACCTCCGCCTCTAACTCTAACTCCAACACAATGGATGTAGGCATAGGCAAAGGTGACATCTCTCTTGACTCAGATTCTACATGACCTCTTTTTTCTTCATCATCCCTCACTATAATATCAATCAAGAAGAGAATTTGGTCAAGCGCCCTACTTATCAGATGAATATTCTCCTCCTCTTCATCATAATGATCATCATGGTGGATAATGATGAATATAGCCTTATCCTTAGCTTAAGCACGATGAGTGGCATCTTTGTGCAGTTATTGGCAACGAGGAATACAAATAATTACTACATTCAACAGAGTGTCAACGTAATATTGAAGCCCACAGTTGCTTTGTCTGGCCTAGTCAAATTTCAAAATTGTGGTTCCATTGTAGAGGTATTCATTCGTTATATCATGGGAGTGGCGATGAGGATCTAACCATGGGAGGGAATCTCTCAAGATAACACAAGAGAACATCAGTGGGTATAATCCAAAAAGACAATCAAAGTAGTCCTCATACATTCAACGGTAAATTCTTAGAACAATTGTCTGGATTTTCAAGAGTTGACAATCTGAAAGGGAATCGATAATCTCTAGAAATGAGTTTACATTATCTCCAGGGGATACCTTTAAATTGTCATATTTCAAACCGACGACATCTATGATCTTTGCCACTTCTTTGCACACCTCCTTAGAATATCCAATTGAAGGATAACAATGGATTAATGAGTATAACTTGCAATTTATTACATTGAATAAGAATTTGCATCCCTTGACTGACAAAAATGTCTCTCTATTTTCTGTTGTGTATTGGCAATAAAGGCAGAGAAGATTCAATTTCTTCCACTGAATCTTCCAACTGGCCTTTTATTCCTTACTTCTCCAGTTCTCACTCACGAAACCGACATTTCTCAAGTACTATAACCAAGTCGACCAACATATGTTTCATGTATGTCGATTTCAAGGGATTAGTGTAATCCACAGGGATGACCTCAAGGGTTCTTGTGTTGTTGTTGATGATGTATAGATGCATCGACGAGAGGTCATTCATTTGAGAAAATCCAAATGTGCCATTTTTAGCAGGAAAAACAAATTTCCTTTCCGCTTGCCATGGAAAAAATGATGAATGAATATTTTCAGGAGAATAAACATTCAACAAGTTGTTCAAACATTTTTTTTGAAACCCCTGACTTGATCCATAACAGAATATGGTTAGGATCTGGATACCCTCTTTGAAAATTAACTTGGGAATCTTGTACAAGATACAATTTTGATTTCCGGAATGGTGTATAGCTTGCAGTTCACCATCATTGGTTTCCCCACTTTCATCATTGTTAGATATTTGTCTCTTTGGAAATTCAGATGATGGAGAATGCAATATTTGGTTTTGGCAGAAACCCTCCTCCTTTAAGTACGCCAAGACCGCATTCTCTAATTATTCTTTTATTTATTTCACATAATTATTCATTTATTCGAGAGAGTTTCTCATATTTTCCATACTGGTTATAATTTTCATGTCCTTATGAACAATATTTTCCATCTTGAATGCATGTGATTTTGGCGTTCACCAGGATTTGCTCTGATACCACTTGGAAGCTTAAGACTTGTTATATATAAAATATATATTTAATATTTATTAAATTTATTATTCACATCTTTTTTTTTGTAAGTTAGAGTTTGTATTGAATCCTGTCAAAAGTTACAACTGTCTATAGTTCCTATTCATGCGTGGAAACGATGCCCTTCTGGGAAACCAACGATTCCACTTGTCCAAAAATAAGATTGTAACATGAAAAAAAGATACTTCTATGCCACGTAGGGAAAAGTGCTGATTGCTAGACTTAAACAAAAAGAAAAACACGGGCCAACCTCCCATGGCTACCAGGAAATGAAAGTAGACAGAAACCTAAAACAAAAAATGAATTAGAAACTTGGACCAAGCCTTGGCCCGGTGTAGACTTGATGCTCCTATAATTTTCCCATGTCTCGGTCTGCGATAGCTTGCCGGAGGTCCTGAAGGAAGGACATCAAAATGTCTACACGGATCCATTGTTCTGCTTCCTTTCTCTATAGATCAAGAATAACTGACTTGACCTCCCCCAGGCCCCTTTTGAGGTTGCTTAATGAGTCCATGATCACTACTCTATCTTCTCACTTGTCACAAACGGAGCGAAGAGGGGGGGACAACAGAGATTCAGAATAGGAGGAAGGATAAAAAATAGGAGCGAAGGTGGTGGGCATGTGACGAATGGGAGAAGGAGGAGGTAGATGCCGACGAGGAGGGGAGGGAGGAGGAGGTGCGAAACCCAACGAATTGTCGAGGGTATCAAGCCACTCAATTTTGTAGGTGTAGGGGTTCGAGAGTGGGGAGAGGTAAGGGGTGGTCTCACAGAGTAGTTGTGCGGGGATAGGAGAAAAAACAGGAGCCAAGAGGGGGAAGCTTTCAGTTTTAGGGGGAGTGCCTTGGGTGGGCGACTCCCTTCCCTTGGATGCATACCATGTGAATCCTCTCTTGGCCTTGCCTCTAAGGTGGGGCATGGAGGTAAAAGGCGGCGGCCTGGGACAGAAGACATAGAGGATAAACATACCTTGAGAGGAAAGACACGATCCTAGAGTTCTTGTATTTGAGTGGAGGTCGCACCAGAGGAGAGGCACAAGCCTGGAGAGAATGAGAACTAGGGAGAGATGGTCATGGAAATGGTGAGGGGGCAAATGAGGTTCAATGTGCCTAATCTCAGCTTTAGGAAAGCCAATGTGGAGGAGTGGATGTGACTGAGGAGTCATCCTGCACGACACCATGAAAACTCCCATGCTGCAGAGCTTCCAAATCGTTCGACAGGCTGGCTATGACTGAAGTTTGGAGAGTGACGACGGATTTTTTAAATCAATGAGGTGATGAAAGTGGGGGGGCATGACTAATTGGGCACTAGGTGGCCTCCCCATGGTCTATCCACATGTTGAGCTTGGAAGCACCCTATCCGGGGATTTATTATTCACATCTTGTTCAATGTAAAACAACATGTATAAATACACATACACGAGTAGAGTCATGTCTTTTTGTCTAAAAATATGTGACTTTACATTAAAAGAATAATTATTACATTAATGATTTAATTAGTAATTAATGGCATTGTAATATACACTTGTGTATATTACAATGAATGCTATGTAACATGCAAATCCATAAAAATAATCCTCAAGATATCAAATAAATTGAGCACAACTAATTCAATGAGCAAATAACAGAATAAAGTGAATAACCCTAACGAATTATGTTTCCAACATTTCCATTGTATCTTTATTTATTTATTTATGTTGAGTTATAACGTGCTTGTTTGTTGTTAATGTTGTGCATGTCATGAGAAACATTTATTTATAGATATACATGGTTCTTTCTTGTTTCATATGCTTGTATCATTGTTTTTTCATTTATTAGTTGGTATCATAATTTTGAAATCCATCAAGAATGTGACAAGCATGATCATACTACCACAAAGCAATGCACTTCGTGACATGTATCTCTTCTATAAGAGATAATATATGTGATGTTGAATTTTATTATTCATCAAGGATTTATGGTACAAAGGTTCATTAGGAAACAATGCTCCAAGAATAAGATCACTATGATGCTTTTATTGTTAATGGACTGGGAATCCACTGGTGTAACACCCTGTTTCCCCCCATAATTGTAATTATGATAAGAATTCATATAATGTGATTATGAAGCATGTAATTATGACATTGATTAATAAAAAACACTAGAAAACTAACTAAGAGGGAAAATCCTTGAGTACTAGCCATGATATCATAGGTGGGAATTGATGAAGTGGATTGATGTAGTGGAGCTGAGATGTTTCGGTGGAGAAAATCGAAATCTTGCTTAACAAGCCAACATATACTTGCAAGACATAAATACACACTTGCTAGCGTACTTGAACCTGCATGGATCCACGTGACTAGGTATGGAAAAACAAGATTGGTGCTTGAAGCAGTTATAACTGCTAACAAATTGGGTTTCTTGAAGAGGAAAAAGGCCAGTTAAAACTTGATAGAAGGACACCTTAGATTTCCCCTTCAAAATTCAGATCATTGACTGGAGGTCATGTATGACAACAATCACGAGGATCCCAAGGAGTAGTGTGGAAGAAGATACCAAATGTGGAAAACATCACTGAAATGTGCAGAGAAAGGGAGAGAGAAAAATATACACATTACATGCAGAAGAAGAGAACGAGAAAAAATGCGAGGATATTATCTTGTAGCAGCAGATGAAAAAGACACAGGTATATTAGACCTGAGGAGAATAACTTTAGGAAAGACAAAGGTTGAAAAAGGAGAATGTGAGTAGCAGGATCACATATAGATGGTGCAATGAATAAAGGTGTTCACTTGCGCATATATGAGAGATACAATAAATTCGAGAGTTGTTCTTGAAGAAAATAGAAAGCTCATCCAAAATATTAATGGTCACCCTGGAGCAGAGAAGACCCAGGTTTAGATTGGAGCAACAGAGGATTGCAACTTTGTATCTACTGGAAAAAAACCGACACTGGAAAGGGGAGGTTGTCAAAGGACTATGTAGTAGAGAAGGGACTCCCTTGTGCAAAGGAAATCCAGTTAGGGAGGGTACCTGATAAAACTGTGGAAGTCCTGAGCTTAGTGGGAAGAGGGAAATTTTTTCCATTGTCAGTGAAGGAAGGAGATTAACCTTCCTGGATCATTCTAAATCCAAGAACCAATTGAATCTATCCCTTTGTGATATCATGGCTTGTCACGAGGGTGGTATATTGTAGGAAGACACTCTGTAGCATAGCCTAAGGTTGGGAGGAAATGATTACTCTCTAATTTAGTTGGCTGGTGAGCATATTTCACTAAACAGACAAGTATTTAACTTGACATGTTTAATGTATGAGCAATGATGCAATGTAATGTTTTTTGGTTTAATTAATAACTGTGAATGCATAGAAAAACGGTTGAATTTATGAGTAAAATGGGCTGTGTTGGCATGTTTTACAGGCAATGTATGCTTATCATTGATGGTAAGTACAACAACGATGATGGCTTGAGTACAGGAAGGATGTGCCATGCGGGCTCCAAAAGTCTTCTGGGAAGATGATGCAGAGCAAGCTCAACAAGATCAGAGTATGCAACGATGGATCTCATTGATATTTCCCGATGAATGTCATATCTGAGCCAGAGGTCCGACTGGCGTTGGATCCAGGAGAACCTGCACGCCCTTTAATGAGCAAGGTGACATGCGAAACCTTGAAAAATAAAAAACAGGCACCTCAACGAAGACTCCATTTCGAAGTTTCTGTTACCGAGAGATGGAGAAGTCAAGAGTCGAGACTCTCCAACACAGGAGTCCTGAAGTCGCGAAATGCGAAACCCTGAAATCGCAAAACAGACGCATCGCTCGAAGTTTCAGCTACCAGGAGATAGAGATGTCAGGACTCTCGTCATCAGGAGTCCCGAAGTGTCAAAATGCGAAATCCTGAAATCCTGAAACAGTCTCACCACTCGAAGTATTGAATACCAAGATTTCGGTTACCTGGAGATGGAGATATCAGAGACTCTCATCAACAGAAGTGATGAAATCGTGAAATGCGAAATGGTGAAATGATATGAGCCGTTGGTTCGAGGAGATCGTGGACCGTTGATCCGACTCCATTTTGAAGTATTGGATACCGAGATTTCAGATACCGGGAGATGGAAATGACAAAGACTCTCATCATGAAGAGTCCTGAAGTCGTGAAATGATAAAGGCTCCATACCGAAGTTTTGGATACATGGAGTAGGAAGAGTCAAGAGTGAAGACTCTTCATTAGAGGAGTCCCGAAATCGCGAAACCCGAAGTTGGGAAATGTCACAGACCACATACTGGAGGTTCAGATGCTAGGAGTTGGAGATGTCAAGGTCTTTCACCATAGGAATACCAAAATGCCAATTCACCGAAATGAAAAACACTGGAGTACCGGACCGTTGATCTGACTCCATTTCGGAGTTCCAGATACCGGGAGTTGAAGTGTCGAAACACTTCACCACCAAGAGTGTCAAAATGCCGAAACACGAAATTGCAAAATGCATTTTCGACTAAGGCTGAGGTCACAACCATTGGTCACATCAGCGAAAGATGGGGGAAGGAGTTAGTGAAGACAAGCTCCTTTTCAGAGTTTCAGGGGTCGAGAATGGAGAGTACTAAAATCCTCCACCACGGTGATCCCGAAATGATGAAGAGCGGAATGTCGAAATGAATGCAAGATTTAGAGAAGTTAATCCAATGGTGCAGATGAAACTGAAGAAGATCGGAGGGCTACTGTAGCACTTCTTAGTGTAACTACTAGAAACCACTGATGGTTTCTGCCAAAGGACTAGAAGAGACTTCTGTGTGATTTCTAGAGGAACTAAAGGGTCACAAGGAATCTTCCAGTAGGAGAAAAGACTATTCATGGAGGCTATTGACAGCTGGAAGAGCGTTGGAGTCGTTAACTGCAATAGAGAGGTTGAGGTTGACTGCAATAGAAGATGAAGAATCTCAACTGCCTGTGATGTGAAGCAATTTGATCATGACACCTAGTGATGATGGACATATGGGCTTAACAAATAGATAAGCTGAAGAATTTCCATGATGAAGAGGTAGAGCACTCGACATACAATGTATGCAGAACCATTGCATACAGAGTATGCACAAGATGCATAGGGAGTATAAGAATGTTGAGAAAAGAAGAGATTTGGTGTGGTTGTTGTTGTGAGTGATGCATGTGTGAAGAAGGAGGTGGAGAGCAGCAGCTAAAATGGACAGAAGACAAAGGGTGCATTGAATGGGAATGGCACACAGAGCACAAAAGGCAGAAGAACAGAAAGTGCAATGGAAGCATGCAGGAAGACAGTGAGGAAGACAGAGCTGAGAAACCTTGCAGAACAATGATGAGACTGGTAAGCTGTTGTTGCACATTATATCACTGTAATAAGTTTCAATAACACATATTCATAAATTAGGGTGGTAGGGAGGTGCTAGGGAGGACTGGTGTCCTCAGAGGTTCAAGTGGGTGCTTGAACACAGGGAGTTGGTTCTTCCTTCTAGTTGGTTCTAGAGAAACCAGGGAGTTGGTGCTAGAAAAACCAGGGATTTGGTGCTTCCTTCTAGTGGGTGCTAGAGAAAACAAAGAGTTGGTGCTCTCAACAAGTTGCAGCTTGCAAAAACAGAGGTTGTATCCTCACAATGAGTTGGTGCTCATATGTATGATAATGTAAAGAATGTAAATAATACTTATCATATAAAGAAGAAGAGGTTTTTACCCTTTATGGGTTTCCTCGGGAAATATCTGTCTCTGTGTATCTCATATATGTGACTGATGCTGAATGTGCCATTGCTTATTTCCATGCATTTTTTTGATTATCATTGAGTGCCTTGTAAAGAATTTAAAAGAAGCATAATTGTTTAAGCACGGTGACAACTGATTCACCCCCCCCCCCTCTCAGTTGTCCAAAAATTGGTATCAAAGCCAACCCCTTTTATCTAAGGGCAGATCCTAGAGCTTAAACATGTTAAGCCACGAAGGAAATTCAACCAATAAGGCCCCTATGTTCAATGGAACAAAATTTTCCTTCTGGAAAGTTAGAATGAGAACCTACATAATGGCTTTAGGTGCAAATGTCTGGGATGTGGTAGACAATGGTTATGTAAAGCTAGTTGTACTAGCTAATAAGGATGACAAGCTAGAATTTAGCTTCAACGCTAAGGCTATGAATTCTATCTTGAGTGGGATTGCAGAAGCATAATTCATAAAAGTTATGCACCTAGGAACTGCCAAATAAATGTGGGACAGACTCATTAGCAGTTATGAAGGTAATGAAAAGTTAAAGGATGCCAAGCTTCAAACCTATAGAATACAGTTTGAACAGCTGAAGATGAAGGAAGATGAAACTGTTGGAAAATACTTTCTGAGAGTAGAAGAAATGGTAAATGCAATGAAGGCACTTGGTGAAACAATTGAGGAACCTTCTTTAGTCCAGAAAATCTTGAGATCTCTCCCAGATAGGTTCAA
>ML806870.1:222087-244940 GCA_009831015.1 Picea engelmannii
CAAACCAGCTGTGCAAGGGTGGAGAGTATTCCAGTGAGTTCTACAAGTCCCTTAAATGGAAATCTCGCAGGGCATAAAACTTCACTGAAGGTGTAATGTCAATAATAGGTGTAAGTTTGAAGGGACTGCAAGTTTTCGAGTGGAAATATTGCAAGATATGAATAAAATATTCACCCATAATTTGACAGGAGTATCCTAAAGTCGAGGAGAGTTTCTGAGTATATAGGGATCCTTAAACTCTATGTAAACCTCCTGCCTTTAAATGGAAATCTTGCAGGCTATGAAAATCTTCATCCAAGGCCAAGATGAAGTTGCCTTAGCCAATTTTAGAGTGAGGATGAGAGCTAAGGAGGTTTATTAGAACCATAATGATGGCTTAGGAGAAACCTTGAAATGGTTAATCCCCAAATCAAATTGTTAAATGGGAGAAAACCAATGTTTGAATTGAGGTGGATCACAACCATTGATCCTGCGTGGCGAGTAGATCTAAACTGTTGGTTAGAGTACGTGATGGTAAAAGTGACCGAGTACAAAGTTGTATGGGACTCTAATTGAAGGATATTCAAGTCGATGACAACCATTGATCCATTGGAAGGCTATATGGTGAGATTGTGACCTTTGATGTCATATATGAGTTCAAAAGGAGGACTTGAGTGAGGAGTCTGGTGACCTGAGAGTTTAAAGACCGTTGATCTATCAGGAGGTGCCCCGTAATATCTCAGTCATCAGGTATGATATAGTGCATATTGGGTGAAGGAGGGGNGGGGGGGGGGGGTTGTGGTAGAACCCTATCTATAGAGCAGATATTACCTATGAGGTGAACCTTGATCATTAGATAAAGTGAACGAGCATCCTTCAATCTGTCGGAGTGTGTGTGATCAGAGTGAGTCGATTGGGGTGGTCCGTGATACCAGAGTGGAGGAAATCTGATGGGGAGGGACTCTGAGAAAGAATATGGATTATTGATCGGTGCATGAGTGAGATTCAATCTTATTCGTAGATTCTGTGGGTCCCATATGTTAGCATGGAGAATGGGCATTGAAGTGAAGAGTATCTACCTAGTAAGTAGAGGAATTGATGCAATTAGAGCCTCTGTATTCCTGAGTTTGAGGATCGTTGGATCCCTGAGAACGATCCGTCGAAATAGTTCCATTGGAAAGGATGTCGACCTTGGTGATTTGGCATTTCGATGAGGACGAGTTTGAATAGCTATAGATCGTTGATCTGATGGCAAGAGGTAATTCTGACCATTCGATTAATGGAATTTATGTCCTTGGTCACCTTAATAAACTTTGTGGAGGGATTTCACTATAAATTTGTAAGAGTTAATGTAGTATATGTTGTGATAAGAGAAGTCTTCACTTAAGAAATTCATGAATCCAAGTACTTACCCCGAGGGGTGAATAGGAAAATTTGAACATATCACCAACCTAAATGAGAATTAGGGGGTCAGGTGTGTTACAGAGTGGTATCAGAGTAGAGTTCAAACTCTAGGCTTGAATGGGTCACTAGAGCGCTAGACTGACTAATAAAATCTTATTTCGCCAAGAAAACATGTTGTAAAATTGATTATTGTAAAGGCTAATAATGGTTTGTTATTCAACACATAGTACATACTAAGGGGAAAGTAGAGGTGAATGGTGCAACGTAGCATGGAAGATACCTCACATTTCTGAGATGAGGAGTCTTATGGTCGGAAGGACAAATAAACCCCTCCAAAATTAGTAGCCATTGTCAAAAGTTTGAAAGCATGCAACTAGAGGCTTATGAGAGCTCAGGTTGAACAAGCATAGTTGAATGTAGTACTACTACAAATCTTACCCAAAATTCATAAGCATCTACAACAGGGACCTAGTAATGAAAAACTACAATAATCGAAGAGGTTGAAAACCCCTTTAGATTCCCAAAAGCATGGATCAAACCATAGCAATGTGGGAAGATGTTCTTCCAAGAAGAGGCATTGGGACATAAGGAAGGGTAGGTATGGTGGAAACATCTCCACTGATTAATCTAGTAGGAATTCCACTTCCGAGGAGCTATCCAATAATGACACTGGGACGAGAGTTCCCATGAGGAAAAAAAAAGAGACAATCATAGATTTTTCTGACCGAAGAATTCAAAAAGGCTAAGCCGACTACTTTTGATGGAGACATTGAAGAGGGAGAAGAATCCGAGGCTTGGTTGTTGGGTCTGAAGATGTATTTTCAGGTACATAATTACTTAGACAATACAAAAGTGAATATTTCTATCTTCAATCTAAATGGATGAGCCTCTATTTGGTGGGAAGACCTCAAGGAAGTCAAGGGACTAAAATAGAGCAAACTAACTTGGAAGCAATTTAAGAGTACTTTAGGAAAGCATAGTTGTCATAGAAGTACTTTGTTGACAAGATCAAATAATTCCATTAGCATAAGTTGGGACAACTTACCATGGATGCTTATGCCAAAATATTTTTGGAGTTGTTGAGGTATGTCACTTATCTCAAGGATGATAAAGCAAGGATACAATGTTTCCATAGTGGATTTCCATAGTTCTATCAAGACCAAATCAAATTTGATAGGCCAAAGACATTGGAAGATACCATTAGTAAGGCCATGTGTTGTTATGATTAGTCTAAGCATAAGAAAGAGCCTTCTAAGGAGTGGAAGAGAAAGGATAATACTGGATTCCAGAATAAGGGATTCAAATAGTTTCCATATAATAATTTGAAGAATGGAGATCAATTTCATCAACCAAGAAAAAGTGTGCATCAACATACTTTTCCATATCAAAGTGGAAACAAGCCACTAGAATAGGCAAGAGAAAGAGCAGATGAACCAAAGAAAGGACCTTTGCAATGTTGGGGTTGTGGAAAACCACATCTGTTGAGGGATTGTCCTCATAGGAAGCATGACAATAAAAGGGTTTATCATGCGTAGGAAGCTGCTATTGTCGATGACATGACCATAAGCATGCCAACGATATATGCAGTTGTGGAAAATTGACAAGCATACAACCAAGATTTTGTAGTGGAGCTGGAAGGTATAATTGCCAAGCAACCTATTTCTATTTTAATTGACCCTGGTATTTCACCTCAAGTTGTTGAAGCATGTTCCCTACAAAGAAAGAAACATGAAAGGGCATGGTTAGTTCAGTTATCCATAGGGACACATAGGAAAGTAGCAGAGGTGATAGAAGATTTTCCATTTGCAATGAGTGGACTGAATACTCGAGCATCTTTGAATATCCTACCTTTGGGGTCATATGATGTGCTGTTAGGTATGGATTGGTTATCGAATCACAAGGAAAAAATAAATTGCTATGATAAAACGTTGGAGTGTTAATATTAAGAGGGCAATGAAAGAGTTTTGCAAGCCATTCATAAGCCAATTTTAGTTAGACAAATATCAACATTATAGCATAAGAAATTCAACAAGAAAGGATGCCCCTTACAGGAAATACAAGTGCTTGAATCAATAGAAAGCAATTAGTTGAAGGTTGAAGATCACCATGTGTTGTGGGAGTTTAAGGATGTGTTTCTAGAAGAGGTACCTAGAATACCTCCTAAGATAGATCTTGATTTTTCAAAAGATCTCATGCCTGGAGCAGTACTAGCATCAAAAGTACTCTATCAGATGAGTACACTAGAATTGGTAGAACTGAAGGTACAACTAAGAGAGACGTTGGATAAAGGTTACACCAGGCTGAGTGTGTCCCCATGGGGAGAACCAACTTTATTTGTGAAGAAGAAGGATGGTACATTGCAACTGTGCATTGACTACATGCAGTTAAATAAGAGGAGTTACGATTTTCTCTAAGATTGAGTTGAGATATGGATACCATCAAGTCAGGATCAAGGATGAGGACATCCACAAGACATTCTTTAGAACAAGGTATGGGAACTATGAGTTCGTGGTGGTGCCATTCGGACTTACCAATGCACCGAATGCCTTCATGTGTTTGATGGATATTGTTCTCAACGAATATTTGGACAAGTTTGTCTTAGTATTTGTGGATGAAATTTTGGTGTATTCCAATGCTAGAGAAGAGAATGATGAGCATCTCAAGATGGTGCTACAAGTGTTGAGATATCACTGGATGTATGCTAAGTTCAACAAGTGTGACTTCTTTTAGAAGGAGATCCAACATTTAGGCCACATAATCTCAATAGAAGGAGTGGTGGTAGATCCTGAAAAGATCAAGGCAATCATGGATTGACCTGCTCCTCAAAATGTAACATAACTAAGATCTTTCATGGGATTAGTTGGGTATTATAGAAGGTTTATAAAGGGATTTCCAAGATTGGTCATCCCATTACCTCATTACAGATAAAAGGGAAAAAGTTCGTGTGGAAAACAAAGTGTGAAGCCAACTTTCAACAACTGAAGCACCTTTTGACCAATGCCCCTATTTTGAAGATTGTAGACCTTGCAAATGATTTATTAGTTTGTATTGATGCTTGTCATGAGGGAATTGGTGGAGTGCTAATAAAAGAAGGACAAGTGATTAGTTTTAAATCACGAAAATTGAATGAGCATGAGTAAAGATATGTCACCCACGATTTGGACCTGCAACAATTATGCATGCATTGAAGATGTGGAGACATTGCCTGCTCAAAATAAGGTTTGTCTTGATGACATACCATTGTGGGTTAAAATATTTGTTTGACTAGTTGAGGTTGAACTCTAGACAAACCAGATGGATGGCACTGATAAGTAAGTTTGATTTTGAGATCAAACACATAAAGGGAAAGGAAAATAAAGTGGCAAATGCACTCAGTCAACGTGTGTAGAAAATACACTTAGTAATGACATGTATGGGAGAGTCTAACATCTAGAAAAGGAATATAACCCTCTCCCAAGAAGATGATTTCTTCAATAAGGTAAGGGAAGGATTGCAACAAGAACCCAGGGACTGTTGATCACCGGGAGGACATGTGGCAGTGGATCCAACATTCTAGAGGAAAGTTGGAAAAAAGAATCGGGAAGACTCCCGAAGCTCCGAAGAGCTGAAATTCATCACATTCGTCCATTGGAAGGGATGCATGGCATCAGATCGAGGAGTCTGTGGGTTTATCACTCCAGGAGAATTGGGGGCATGGTGTTTTGGAAACCTTTGAAGCCAGAGTGTATAAGCATTGTGGACCGTTGATCTGTGAGGGCACCGGATCCATCCGATCAACCTTTTCGATGTTTGACACTCTATGTATGGTGGGTTGTGTTGTGTGGATGTTGAAAACTCCTGAAGCCTGAAAAGGAAAATTAGAACTGTTGATTTGTCGAGGCTTTATATTTGTCAATTTGACATTTGGGTGTGTTCACCGATTCGATGATTGTGGAGGTTTGTGGAAAAACGTTGGGGGAAAACTTCTGAAGCTTGAGGCATGGAAGAGGTGTAGATCCATTGATCTGGGGAGTGCCAGAGCCGTCCGATCTGCATTTTTCAACAATCGCCACTTTTTGAATGATATGCGTGTTTGATGCGGTTGGAAATTTCCAAAGCCCAAAGGGAATAAATCAGGACCATCCATCCGTCAGAGCTTGAAGATCGTCGATTTGATACATGGGTGCAAGTGCTTTTTTGACATTTGGAACTTGGAAAAGGTTGTGCATTGGAGCAGAGAAGAAATCTACGAAGGGAGAAGCCCGAATTAGTGCCTTTTGGCTTGGTGCTCGGTCACAACCCAAGTTCATATGCCATTTCCGTCGGTAAAAAGGGCTAAGGGACGAAAATAAATTTCAGAGGCAAAGGGGATTAATGTGAGCCCGTGGGTTCATTCTTGGACCTGCACATGAATATATAAGGACCTGTGTAAAGGATTTGGGGGCTCAGTAGATCCCTAAGAGTTGATCTAGCTCCCGTTTTCAAACAATCCTAGACTGGGAGGTCGAGTGGACCCCGGGTGAGGGAGGGGTTCTACATCACCTGGAATGGAATTTTTTTTAGTTTTAATGACCACCTATATAGTTACAGGTATTTTGGAGAATCAACAGCTGAGATAATGTTGATATCATGATTGATGACTGAGATTCATCATGATAAATTTAAAAGATTCCTAAGGATTCGACCATTTTAAAGTTGATGGGATCAACGACTAGGATTCAGTCAAGGGTTGTGAAAGAGGGCTAAGCCTTTTGGGATTTAGGAATTTAGAGGTTTGGGAATCCGGGATGTTATAACTTCACAACATTCAAATCCCGCCGAAGGCAATCGGTCGAAACGGTGACCAGATGGTCGACTAACAACTACCAGTTTCCTATCCGTTGTCATGGGATCCATTTTATCAGTAAACCCTGACCAACGTTTCAGTTGTGAAGTAACGCAAGTCGTAGATCTAAAGATCTTTAGAATCCTTCTTGGTCGTTGGATATATGCTATGGTCATTCGACATTGACCCATTCCAGGAGTAAAAAGGTGTTAAACGACAGGAATCCCCCAATGCCGAAGTCGCAAAGTAACGTGGGTCATAGATCTAAGGATCTTCAGAACCTTTCTTGACCATCAGATGTGAGCCACGGTAATTCGACATTGACCCACTCCGGGAATAAAAGAGTTTGAAGTGATCAAAAATCCCAAACACCGAACTCGCGAAGTAATGTGAGCCATTGATATGAGAATCCTTCAGGATCTTTCTCAACTGTTAGATCAATCATAGTGGAAGGATATAGTAAGCAATACCATCAATAAACAACAAGCAGTCATCCTATATTTATGACATTTCCGGTAGCTAAACCTTCTGGACTTAAATGGGTTAAGACTTGTAAGGGACACAAAGTCATGAAGTAACATGAGCCATAGATCTAAGGATCCTTTGGGACCCTTCCTGACCGTCAAAAGAAAGTTACAGTTATTTGGTGTTGACCCACTCCAAGAACAAAAGAGTTTGGAATGGTTGGAATCCCCGAACGCCGAAATAAAAAACCAACGTGAGCCGTTGATCTAAGGATACTTTGGGATCTCTCTCAACCATTAGATTGGGTATAGTGGAAGGATATAATAAGCGGTACTATTAGCCGTCATATCGAGGGGAGGAATTTAGGAGCAATGTGGATTGTAAATCGAGGATCCATTGGGATCTTTTCTCAACCATTCGATATACTAGTGGAAGGATATCTTAAACACTTGGGTGAATTCTTACTATAGAAAACATAAGGTACAAGGGGTAAGAATATCCCCAAGGCCGAAGTCTAGAATACATGGCAAGGAATTCAGGAACTTCGTAACTCCAGAACTTCAAGACTCTGGGATATTTGACATGTTGGAGCACATGACAAACGCCGAATACCAGAAGGCCGGAGTATGTGACGAGAGTTATAGAACTTTGGAACTTCAGAACTCCGAAACTTCGTGACTTTGGGAGATGCAAGGATATAGGAAGATGTGTTAAGCGTCGAAGTGTCAAAGTGCAAAAGTTCTGAAGGTTAGAGTACGTGGTGAGGAATTTTGGAACTTTGGAACTTCGAAACTCCGAGACTACGAGAGATTCAAGGGTATAGGAGGATGCATTAAACGTAAAAGCGTCGAAGCACCAAAACGTTGAAATTTCCTTCGTCGAAGTGTCTAGCTTTGATAGATTATGAAGTAAAGAACAACCCCATTCGTCCATCACAACTAATTATTAAGTTAGATTTGTCGATCATCAATGCTTGGAGGTGACCATGATTCATCAGAGTTGTGGGAAGTGGATATCAAACTGTCCATCAAGGACATAGATCAATGGAGGATAGCAAAACCGAATTTGAAGTTGTAAGGGTGTTAATTATCAGGAGGTCTTATGCTTTGATCAGGACCGTTGAATAGATCGACTACGTGTTGACATAGGATCTACGTGCACAATGAGGAAGGAGTTAACACGCGGTCATATTGGAATGCATGGACCATAGATCTCAATGATTGATTAAGTCATGAACGTTGATGAAAACACTCGAGGAGTGTGAATTTAGTGTAGGACCCTTGCCAAGTATAAACCTTGTGTTAGGTGCAAACAAATATCAACCATCGGATCTAAGGGTGGATCGATCCCCACCATATATTTTGGAGCGAGAGGAGAATTTGGGACTTCAGGGCTAAAAAGATATTGTAGACATGTACAATAATATTGAAGGGTCCGAGGGCCCGATACTCGCGAAGACCGGGAGTTATTTCCTGCAACCCACAACCACGTCATCACCAGGGGATGACAACCCAGGTCATGATCATGCCATGTCAGATGGAATGGGAGAAGTGAAGCTACGTGGATGCCACATGGTGAAGGGGATGGCCATTGGCCAAAGACGCCCTGAAAAACTTCGGAAGGCTATAAATTTCAAACCAGAGCTCGATTTTGGGTAAGTTTTCAGTTGTTGAGAAGATGTTTCAGGGAAGAATGCATCAAGCAAATCAAAATTTTGAATTGGTGAAATATGTCCTTCACAAATTGATGAAGATATAACCTGTATCCTATATGATGAAATGCTTTATCCTATGCATATTACTAACAATAATTATTTTATGCAAATCTCTTGTAGAATTAGAGGTACAGAAGGAAACTTTAGTTATTATATGAGGACTATAGTCATGGAAGATGTTCAAGGATCCTACAACCATGAGGAAGAGTTCATAGGTTTGCATATCAGCATGGGGAATGCCGAGATAGAGTCGAATAGAAGAAGAGATAGGAAAGAGCTTGTCACTATGAGAATCCTGCACAAGGAAGTGTATAGCTACATGGATGATAATGAAAGGATTATGAAAGCTTAGGAAGAGATACTTCAGAGATTGAATATGTTACATAAGCAAGTCAACAAGGAATTTGGCACCAAGCAAGAAACTAGTGCTAGACAAGTATCAACATCTAGATCCCATAGAAAAAGGGATGATCATGGAAATGATAGGAAGTCAAGAAGCATGATCAGGAGCCATCATTCTCCAAGGTATTCCATTAGAAGAACTTATGCAAGCTTAGGGCCAGGGAGAAACCCAAGGTTGTCTCCTATTTGGAGGAATAGAAGAAGTCCCGAGGCAGGCATATTGCAAGGTGAACTCAGAAAAATAAAGACACCTAATTTCAATTGTGAGCATAGGACAGGAGAAGAGGCAGAGGTCTGGCTGTTGGAAATGAAGAAATATTTCCAGTTGCATGATTACCCATCCCGGGTAGAAGCTATAATTGCCACCTACCACTTGCAAGAAAAGGAAACCATGTGGTGGATCAACTTAAGCAAGCCAAGAACCTCGATAAGAAGAAGATATCATGGAGGTAGTTCAAAGGATATTTCCAAGAGAAATATTTTTCCGAGCATTAATATGAGAGAAATATGAAAGAGTTCTTTGAACTCAAGTTGGGAACCATGACAATGGAGGAATATGAGAAGCAGTTCTTTGAATTGTTGAAGTATGTTGACTTCATCAAGAATAAGAAGGTTAAAATCCAAAGGTTTCTAAGTGGGTTACCCTTCTTATGTAGTGACAATATTCAATATGATAACCCCAATACATTGGAGGAAACCAGAAGGAGAGCAAGGCATCTTTATGAGTAAAGCAAAGGAAGACTAGTGTTCCAAAAGGCTTGGAATGACAAGATGAAAGGGAGAAAGGATAAAAGGTAGAAATGTTTTAAGCCACCCTTTTTCAGAAATAACTTCCAAGAAAATCAACAAGGCTAGGAATCCCAAAATCAACAAAATAATGCAGATTCATTTGGGAAAAGGCCTAGGCAACAACCTGTTCAATGTTGGGGATGTGAGGGAAATCACTTATATAGGGACTTCCCTCACAAACGAGAAAGAATGAGGACTTTACACAACTTTCAGGAGGTTGAAACAATGAAAGACATGGGAGGAAGCATGCCAAGTATTTATGCAGCCTTGGATAACAAGCATGAAGAATATCAATCTCCCATGGTAGAAGTGGAAGGTAAGATTGATAACCATCCCATAGCAATTTTAATTGATTCCGGAGCTAGCCATAGTTACATAAATGATAACATTGTTGAAATATTTCACTTGCAAAGAAGTGAGAATAATAAATCTTCGTTAGTCTGGTTAGCCACGGGGGCTAAGAGAAAGATCAATGAGTTGGTTAAAGATTTTCAAATAGTCATGAATGGACTCAACATGAAGGTAGATATAAAAATCATACTGTTGGGTTCATATGACTGTATAATTGACATGTATTGGATGGAGAAACATCCTATTATCCTAGATTGTTACTACAAGACAATCACATGTCTTGATGAGGAAGGGAAGAAATGCATAATTCAAAGCATTCCAAGAGCTGTAGTTGTTAGAGATATTTCAAGTATGCAGTTGAAGAAGAGCTTTAGGAAGGAATGTCAGATTTTTTCAACCCATATGGAGGATGCAACCAAAGATAAAGTCGTAAGAATTGAATACCATCTGGTCTTGAGGAATTTTGAAGATGTTTTTAGAGAAATTCCATGATTGACACCCAAGAGAGACATTGATTTCTCTATTGATTTAGTGCCAGGAGCTTCCCCAATGTCTAAGACACCATACAAAATGGGTACACCAGAATTGAAGGTGTTACAGATGCAACTTGAAGAGTTGTTAAAAAAGGGTTATATATTACCAAGTGTGTCACCTTGGGGAGCCCTGGTTATTTTTGTGAAGAAGAAGGATGGAACCTTAAGGATGTGTATTGATTTTAGGAAGCTTAATAAGGTTACCATAAAGAATAAGTATCCTTTGCCCAAAATTGATGATTTTTTTGATCAGCTGAAGGGTGCAAGAATATTTTCCAAGATTGAATTGAGATCAGGTTATCATCAAGTAAGGATAAAGGAAGAACACATAAACAAGACAACATTCATAACAAGATAGGGGCATTATGAATTCAAGGTAGTGCCATTTGGGCTATCAAATGTCCCGACAATTTTTATGTGTATGATGAATGGAGTGTTCAAAGAGTACCTGGAAAAGTTTTTAATTGTTTTCCTAGATGATATCCTCGTCTATTCTAAATCAGAAGAGGAACATGAGAACCATTTAAGAATGGTATTGCAAATTTTAAGAGAGAATAGATTGTATAAGCTAAGTAAGTGCATATTTAATCAAAATAAGATTCACTACTTGGGGCATATAATATCAGTAGCAAGGATAAAAGTTGATCCTGAAAATATAAACGCCATTAGAGGATGGCAAGCGCCAAAGAATGTGACAGAGGTCAAATCATTCATGGGTATTTCCGGTTATTACCGAATATTCATAAAAGGTTTTTCAAAGATTGCAAGTCCAATCAATTCTTTGCAAAAGAAGGGAGCGAAGTTCGAATGGACTTCCAAGTGTGAAAATATTTTTCAATAGTTGAAGGGAATATTGACGAGTGAACCAATATTGAAGATTGCCGATCCAAACAAACATTTTGTTGTGTGCACCAATGCATGCAAGGAAGGACTCGGTGGAGTTCTTAGTCAAAAGGATAATGTGGTATTCTATGTGTTACACATTATTTTCGTCACCCTTATGACCATTAATGATGTAAACCTATCTGTTGTCTTCAAAGGGATCAGTGGCCTGAATTCCCTAGGAAAAAATGGAGAAGAACTTAACCTGAGAGATGAAATAATATTTTCCTTTGTAAAAACCCTAGTAAGGAGGAGTGTCGCACCCTGTCCAGTTCTAGGGGTGCGACAATCCCAGATCGTTGCATGTTGTACTAAACCTAGCCTGCGACGTCGTCGCACTTTTCTCAGTTCTAGGGGTGCGACGATTTTTGTATGTGGGAAAAATGAGCATATTCTTGATGATTCAAGAAGGAGAAGCTTTTATGGTGAGGTGGCCTCCGATCGGTTTGGATATTACTCACTTTTCTGATTTAGTGGGATCATCCTAACCTCCTCACCTTATCCTCTTCAGCTTATAAAAGGAGAGGATCTCTCATGGAGAAAGTTGGTTGTTTTGTAGCTTGGGAAATTAGCTTGGAAAAGTTGGCTATAGATTGATTGCATAGTAATTGTGAGTAGCTATCAGATCTGCAGTCACATAATCAATGGATTAGAAGTGCGTGGGAAGAAAGGGACTGTTGGAAGGGACCTTACAACATCAAGGCCTCGGTTGTGTTCTCCTTTTCATATTTTTAATACAACAATATATTTCTTTCCGATAAAATTGTATTTATTTTATTGTATGACTCCTTGATCACATACATAGGTTTTGTTGAGTATACATTGTTGCTTTCACTTCGTTGGTTTGTGTCTTTTTATAGGTTCAACATCCCATAAGCCTTGGAACGGAGTGAGGACGACACTAGCGAGGAAAAATGACATATCATTTATTTCTTGTTAGTTAGTATGCTTAATGATTAGAACTTAGGGAAAGTTTTATATTCTGTCTTGTTTTGTTCTAGTTTCAGAGTGAAACTAGGGATATCTGTTTGTGTCCACACTTACCGATTTTTCTGATAACACTATGAGTCTAGAAAATTAAAAGAGCACACAAGGAATTACACTACACATGACTTGGAGTTAACAACAATTGTACATGCATTGAAAATGTGGAGGCATTACCTTATGGGTAAGAAATTCGAGCTAAGGATAGACCATTGTGGTCTGACGCACTTGTTTGGATAACCAACACTAAATGCTAGGAAAACTAGATGGATGGAATTTCTGAGTGAATATGATTTTTAAATTAAGCACATAAAGGGAAAGGAAAATCAAGTGCTTGATGCACTCAGTAGGAGAGCTCATGAAGTGCATATTGCAGTCATTAGCATGTACATGATAGATCTGAAGGATAAAATTGTTGCAACAGAAAATTCATATTAGAGTTATTTAAAAATAAAAGAGACATTACAACAAGATATTTTTCAGAAAAAAAATTAATTATTATGAGCTGAAAAAAGATGGAATTCTCATGTACAAAGGTAAGGTGTATGTGTCGAATTTCGGGGAGATGAGAATTCCAGTGTTGAGGGAGATGCATAATGTGCCATATGTCAGGCACCCAGGATATCAAAAGACAATTGCAATGGTAAGAAGCCAATACTTTTGGCCAAGAATGCAGAAGGAAGTGGCTAATTACATTGCCAGATGTCTAGAATTCCAAAAAGTGAAGACAAAACATAGACACCCAACAAGTTTTCTACAACCATTTCCCATTCTATAATGGAAGTGGGAAGTAGTTACAATTGATTTTATTACTAAGCTACCTAGAACAGTGAAACATCATGATTCCATCATGGTGGTGGTGGATAAGTTAACTAAAACAACACATTTCATTCCAGTAAAGACTACACACAAGGAAGAAAATATTGCAGAAATTTATATGAGAGAAGTTTCTAGGCTACATGGAGTGCCTAAGGCAATAATTTCAGATAGAGACCCAAAGTTTACTTCCAATTTTTGGAATGGTTTTTTCAAGGGATTTAGGACAAATTTAAATCTTAGTACATCATATCATCCAGAGTCAGATGGGAAAACAGAAAGAACTAACAGGATAATTGAGGACATGCTTAGAATGTATGTGATGGATCAACCATCAAAGTGGGAAGATTATATTCATTTAGTTGAATTTTCCTACAACAATGGGTATCGAGACTCATTGAAAATGAGTCCATTGAAGGCATTTTATGGAAGAAAATGTAACAGACCAGTGAGTTGGGATAATCCAATAGACAAAGTAGTTGTTGGGATATAATTTTTAAAAGAAACAAAAGATCAGATGGAAAAGATAAAACATAATTTGAAGGTTGGCCAGGATAGGAAGATAAGTTATGCATACAGGAACACAATTTTCAAATATTTTAAAGTGGGAGAACATGTGTTTTTGAAAGTGAAGGCAAAGAGAAGCTCTCTAAGATTAGGAAGCTGCCCGAAGTTGGAAGCAAGATATTGTGGGCCTTTTGAAATGTTAGAAAATATAGGGCCAATTGCATACATGTTATATTTTACTGCATCCATGAGAGTGCATAATGTATTTAATGTATCATTGTTAAAGAAATATGCTCCTAATCCTAACGACGTAATTGATTGGAATGTGATCCAAGTGGAGCACGAAGGGTATTTTTGGGTGGAACTAGTACACATCCTGGATCGAAAAGTCAAAGTGCTCAGGAAAAAATACATAGGGTTGGTAAAGGTTCAATGGACATACTACAGTCCTGGATACTCTACATGGGAGAATGAAGAAAACATGTGGGAATAATAATTGCAAATGTTTGACAGTTTTGAAGAAAACATAATACAAGACTCCATTTTGAGCAGCTAAAATTATGAAACCACATCTCAAAGTCCCGACCAACTGCGTTAGGTACCTTGATAAAAAAATGGCTCATTAATTGGGTTATCCTTGATAAAAATATGGTACATCCCTTCGATTATCCCTGATAAATGAATGGTTCCTTCCTTGGGTTAGCGAGTTGAGAGGAACATGAGATTTTGGTTGGAGCTACTGCAGAATTGTTAAAATTGCAGAATTTTATTTTCTACGTATAGTGATGTAAATTTGTATATATGTATATTGGCACAGAGTGCACCGAAGACATCACACAATTGTAGAGGAGGGGGAATGTAACATCCCCACTATAATATCTAGTTTAATTAATTCTTATGTAGAGATAATATGTGGCTACGACCAAACGATGTAATATGTGAATTGTATTTCCTTGTTTTATTAATAAAAATGTGATGTAAGCTGCTAAGGGGGCATGGACAAGAGATGGGGGATGAATTAAGACACAAGAGGGGGGAGTGTCTAGGATAATTACCAAGAGGGGTCCAAGGGGAAATACCCATGTATATTGATTTAACCCATTTTCCTAAATTCATTATTTGTATATGAACCTTCCCATTTCTGATTGAGTTTTCCCAAAGCCAATCATTGAATACATGTAAGAGGGTGGGTGTGAGTGGTCACATACCAAAGTTATTCGACACATGGGGGTTGAGTAAAATCATCTTGGGGAAGAGTGAGAGTGAGGAAAGACAAGCCAAGGAGAGGAAATTCATATGGGTTGGAGAGAGTAGTTCTAGTTAGTGAGTTTTTTGCATGAGAGGCAAGGCGGAAGAAAGAAATAGAGATTGAATTTGATGCAACCATGGAGGGAAAATTCTAGAGCAAGATGGAGCATAATTGGAGAAAACTGGAGTTGGAAAACTAAAGAGCCAAGTTGTCAGGAATGAAGAGTGAACTCCTATGTGAGTTGCACTAAAACAACAAGTGTTTTTTATTGGTTTGTTGATAGTTTTCCTAGCATCAATTTCCCTTGATTTTCTAATTGAGAGATTCCTAGCTTCATGTGTCAGAGAGAACCTCATAAATGAATGGGATTCCCAAGGGACTGAGATCAATCAAGGGGTACATTCCTTGGGTTGGACAGGTTAAGAGGAAGAGATTTGGTGGAAAATCGAGATAGGTGTAAGAAAATATCAGTTGGGTTGAGAGTTTTATGAGTTATGAGTGGACTATGAGAGACCACCCTCTTTTGTGGATTGCTACCCTCAGCTCAGGGGTGACTGGATGTTGATATTTGGAACAATCATTCTATGGTTGGTTGGAACATCCGTCCCAAGAAACTAGTTTTGTAATTGTTGTGAAAAGATAAGTGTCGTATGTTACAATTGTTTTTGCCTCACTCCATGCAACTTGTTTGGATGGCCTTACATTATCCTCTGCAGAATTGAAGTCCCCTTTTTGTTCATTCTAGAGCCAAAAATGCACATTTTTACACATATACATGCCCTATCAGTTATACAACAAGCATATACACATGTTGCTCCACTACAACCTGCATACATTGGGTTTGGTGCTCAAAAATTAAAAATTATGTTGGGTTTCCATGCCATGTCACGAGATCCATGATCCTTGACCTTCCATATACTGGAAACACTCTAAATAATCCCTTCAGTTTCATTTGGAGGCTATAAATTAAGCTGTATTGAATCCTTGAAGACAATTCAATAATTCAACTTTGAGAGCAAAGATACTCTGGAGAAATTTCACTTCATATTGAGTTTGCATCCCTTTGTCCTTGAAAGTCTGAACTTCTTGTGTTCAAACCCCAATATCTTCCTTTTTTGTGATGGAGAACCTCATTGACTCCTATATATGAGCTTTCCTTTGTGGACAATTGAAGTGGTGGAGGCCCAACTGGAGGGACTTAGCTTCTCGTTTCTGATATGTGTCGTTACAAAAGTTTGTCACCTATGTACTTCTGCTGATTATTTTAATAGAAATACTCTTTTCTCGTACAATTGATATCTTGCAAATATTTGAATTATTATTCCATGGGTGTATTTTTCATGTATGTTAATGGATTATGCTAATTTATATACTGAAATTATATATTATCACCATGTGCTTGTGTATTTTGGTTGTTGAGGACAAGTTGCAGGTATAAAGCTTTGGGTCGTGTGCTCAACGATGGTCTTCTTCGAACGTCCGGAAGAGGTAGGATCTTAGATTTGTCTTGTTAGAATTTCATTTGTATAGCATACTTGAGTTTCGAGTTGATTTCTGGGTGTCGCTATGTCTATTGTGGTTTACCCCTTGCCATAGAGACATTTTCCTCGTAACATAATTGATGAATCCACTAGGGAGATCTCCTTTTTTGGGGTTTTGAGTGTTTTTCTCCTTGATTTACTCTCCGTTTTCCTAATTTTCCTTGTCTTCTGTTGCTTGCTAGCCTGTATTTTACCTTGCATATGAGTTTCTTGGCTTAACCCTTTCCCTGACAGTGTTTTTCTTGGTATATGTGTTTTTCCCTTGATAGACATGTACATACGAGAGTTGTCTTCCTGTAGGGTGCATATATATGCGCTTGTTTCTCAAACAGTCACATACATAATATATTAAGTCTTGTTGGTTGATATTGATGTTTGTTGGATGAGTTTTGTTGGTTGTTAAGTCTTCTTGGGTCCCTATTCTGACTGTTAAGTGCCTACAGAGTGATAGGAAGCCTTTTTATTGTTGAATTTTTGAGAGAATTTCTTTCTTGTCATCTTTTTTATTGGTTGTCCTTGAATATTGGTTTGAGTAGTAACTTCTTGGTATCCTGCTTGGATTGTGTCTTTTTTCTTGTAATAGGGCCTACCTATGAGGTTGTTATTCAGTCCTTGCATTTTCTTTTCTTTATATCGAAAAATAAAAAATATTTGCTTACTTGCATTGTACTTATGGAATTTGCAATTTTGATTAATTTGCATTGATTTTGATGCATTTGGAAAGATTGCACTTCATTGAAATTGTAGAGATTGCATTGGAAAAATTGCATTTAGAAGCATACCATCTATTTGAAATTCAAGACTAGTACTTAGCAGTGTTTTTATATTTGCTTATTTTTATATGTTGAGTCGTAATACCATCAGTTTCATGATCACACCTCTTGAGTAAGAAGAAGCCATTAAAATTAGCATTGATTAATTAAAATTGATTAGAAACGATTTTAGTTTTTAGGGTACACAAACAAGTATAGGACATAGGGTCTTGGAATAGGATTTTGTGAGTAAAATTCTCCACGACTATTAAAATAAACATATGTGTCTAACCAAAGAGTGGTGAAACCCATTGTGTAATTTATGACGTCAGGAGGCTCCGCTCACACAAACGCGAAGTTGGTTGCAAATATATCCCTCTAATACCTTCCTAGTGTCATATATATTTCTGGGGTTCTATTTGTATCTGGGGGTCTTTATAGTACCTTTACCTCCGTGAGAAGTGGTGCTTTCGAGATTTCAGGCTTTGCTACCCTGATCATATGTTGGATCAGACTTGCGACTGCTCACCTATGCATTTCTTATATCGTGGTGACTCTAGTTGTTTGACATAGGTAGCCACATAGGTTACTTTCATAAGTTATTCTGTAGGTACCTTGAGTCAGATAAGGGTTGGACAACACACAACCTTTATGGAGGATTACCTCTCCAGGGGGATTTGACCGCCTGCGCTATTAAGCCCATGAGGGCCCTTATAACTGATTCTTATACCTCCACTCTATTATTGCGGAGTCTCAGGCCCCTCTTGGGCGAGACATACCAAATTTAGTTTGAGAGGCCCCTTTTAGCCATTATATCATGTTTGTAAGCATTGGCCTTTATATTTATTTAGGAGTGTGCTCTTTGATTATTAGTTGTCTTTAGGATTTTGTATTGCATTGTGAGTTTTGACTGCTATGGTTGGTGGAGCCCCTGTGACTCCTTTAGTTAGAGCTACCCAACCCATGTTCTCTGCTCAGTCCATGGGGACAAATCATTTTGTATTTCTGAGTGGCACATCGAATCATAGTACTCAGTCAATACCTTCAGCCATTAATCCTTTTTCTTATGGTATGCTAGACATGAATTCACACTTGTCATCCTCCGTTTCGACGTCTCATGTGAATCCTAGTTTTGGGTCTGGGGGAATGATGTATCCTTATTCTCATTTTTCATTTAGTGGGGGTCATATCCATCAACCAACTACTATAGTAGGAGGCTGGAATCCTCCTTCCTCTAGACCTAATCCTAACTTCACTTTTCCAGGAGAAACAACTCAAATGGGTGGTCCTTCTACTTATTATATTCTGTCTATCATTCCTTCTTCCAAGTTGTTAGTTCCTATGAATGATTTTCTCATGGAGAGACTCCCTTTTTCCTCGAGTGTTTCATCCGGGGGGAGTTATTTTTATAGTATGGGAAACCCCTTGCACAAATTTCCTTCATTTGGGGGCAACATATATCCTCAAATGAGTAACCCATGTCATGTCGCTTTCTCTTCGTAAGCGACTTCCTCGATGATGATTCCCTTTCAACCCTGTATGAATCAATTTGGAGGAGGATATTATCATACCAGGCAGGGCCATGGTCTATAGTAGAACCCTGCTTGTCTTGAAATCTCTCAAAACAAATCTTTCCCGGGACCATGGTCTCCGATGCCACAACCAACCTCTGCAAGTCATGCTGGGATCATGTCACCAGCCACTACAAGTCATGCTAGGGGAATTGATACTATTGAGAATCCTAGACGTATAGGACATAAGACCAAGTTCCTTTGTAGACTTTGCAAATGATATCATATAACTCATTTGTGCCTTGCTATTGCAATGGTACAAGAAGTGCGATCATTGTATAGTGGCCCTTCGGGTTTTGAGTCGTCTTTGGTTTCCCAACATTTTAATCCTTCTTTGGTTGATATAGTGGTCATGCCGATGCAATCTTCGGCCAACACCACTTCTAGTTTGGGGAGTGATCAATCTCTTTACCATGTTGTCTCACATCTTGTTCAACCAACAGTCATGATGATGCAATCTTCAGCCGAGACCACTCCTATTTTTGGGGTGATGCGTCTCTTGACCATGTTGTCTTGCATCTTATTTAACCAATGATTGAATAAGTGGTCATGCCTATGCAATATTCAGTCGATCCCACTCTTCTCTTAGAGAGTGACAAGTCTAAGGAAGTGACATTGTCGATGCAATATTCAGTCAATCCCACTCTTATTTTGGAGGGTGATGCATCTTTCGACCATGTCCTTAGCATTTCTAGTTATGTACCTTCTGAACAAGGGAGAATTCCACTCTCTCTGAGTATTCTCCCTCCAAGTCCTAGGATAGTTTCCTTTTATTGGAATGATCTTGTAGAGCCTTAGCTTCCTTCTTCTTCACCCTTCCAGATAATGGGTGAAGGATCCTCTGCAAGTATTTTATCTTCCTTGGCTTGGAAAGCTTTGAGTTATGCCAATCTTGTGTTAGCTACCAATGAGTTATTGGATTTCGATAGAAGTCCTGCATGGGAGCCTTGGTCTCCCCTGTGATATGTTTGTTAGAACATCCTATAGTCTTGGTTAAGCTCTTTTAAAGACTCCTTAAAAATGAAAATATTGTTGAGTGAACTTGTCTCTTTCACAATCGTTAAATGGTTCTAAAAGGACATCTATTTGGCACTATAAGTTTAACCCTTTTCTGGACCAAGTGGACTACTTACAAAAAAGAAATAATCTAGTCACCATTGGCTAGAAGAGTTCTCCTGGGTATTGTTTTATACTTTTTTGGGCCTAGGGGACTAAATCTATGAAAAAGCACATTTTTGTGTTAAGTTATAATTGCATTCCATCATCCTTCTTGCATAATTGAGCCTAATGTCGATTCCCACTTTCTCGTTATAAGCCTCTTGCCTCCGCAATTTACATCACCATCCAAGTAGTGCCTTTCATATATCCTTTGCAGATTGACACCCTGTACCCGTAGAGGAAACATTCCCTTGAGTGTCCATACCTTGCATGCACTTCCTTTCATTGAGAATAGGTACGTTCCACTTCTTGGAACTAGTTTCTTACTCATGACACTCATTTCCTCTCATGTATCATAACATTTATTTGCCTATGAAAAACCAAAAAAAAAAATGTGCGGGAAAATAATATTATCTCGTATCAGAAACAGTCGTGTCGCCTTTGAACATAGAAAAAGCTTTTGAGTCCACTTTCATCCAATTTTTTGGTTTATCATGACCTTAGAAACCCAAGCTCATTACTTAGAGTTTACTCCTTCGACTGGTTATTCTTCCAGTCCCTATGGAGAGTTTGTTGATGCCTCCTATATCGCAAATTTTTATCAATGATCATTATCAAGTCTATGTTGCCCGAGTTATCCATGTCTCATGATCTTGTTCAAATGAAGTCTATAATCATGTGTCAGCCATTTATCAGAATTCTTGACTTTTCATGTCGGTCATACCCTCAATGTATCTCAGAATCACATGAATTTGGTGTCCTACCTTGCACCCTGGGCCTACTTTTATCATGGGTAGGTAACTTTTAACCCAACAGATGACATTTCCTCATTGTTCGCTGACTGGGGGGGTTCCCTTGTGTTCGACGATAAGAGATATATTCATACATTGGGATTTTTGCAGTATCTTGGATTCAATTAGCCTTATTGGTGGTTTCCTTGCCTCCGTCGACAATTTTCCATATTGGATGCTATTCATAGGGTCCCTTTCATGCACTATTTGTATCTAGTGCATGCGAGGGATGCACATGGTCGTTGGTTCGTGAAAATCCTATTCGTACGAGCTCCTCCTAATCATCAAGCTATTGATTTATACCTCGTGCTAGTTGATGAGAGATGCCTTAATGTTCTCCTTTCAATGGGTTTCCTTCCATCAAATTTAGCTCATCTATTATGGAAATGAGACCTAGAGTCCTATGAGTACCTAGAGGCTTGCAATCATTAGTGGAAAGTTATCCCACCATCGATAGTTGGGAATACATAAATATCTCATGATTGATGGATTCTTCAAGTGTTCAACCTCAACACCCTTATTCACACTTGTGGAATATATTCGATTCCTTGATACATGCTTTCATTATCGGTGGGTTGTCTCACATTTGTTAATGGTATACCTTAATGACCGATAATCAAACAAAGTCTCATTGTGTTCGACCTCAAATCCTCTATTCATAGGATGTAGAATTACACCTTCGACAGATAGTGTAGAATACCTCCAATTTACAGTAGCAACATTCCTTATATGTTCATGTCTTTCATTGGACCAATACTTATATGACTTTAGTGATCATGGGAGATCAAACTGTACTCCATTGTATACATATATCTTTAGTTTATTTTGAGACTGGATTCCATTGCATATTGTTCGTGACTATGACATCCTATGGCATATGTCCACTTTGTATTGCCTATTCACGTCCATGGACATCTATTTGATATACTTCCACATGGATCTGTAGTATAATTCAAATTGGAAACCATGTGTATAAAGTCATTATGGATTGTAATATTCTCATGAGTAACTAGTAATTCCAGTTGAGTCTTCATTACTCCACTTCTAGGAATTATAATGTATTTCGACAATCACAGATAGTCCTCTGACCTCACACATTAGGGGGCATCTGTTACAACAAATTTTGCCTCACTCCATGCAACTTGCTTGGATGGCCTTCCATTACCCTCTGCAAACTTGAAGTCCTCTTTTTGTTCATTCTAGAGCCAAAGATTCACATTTTTACACATATATGTGCCCTATCAGTTATACAACAAGCATATACATAGGTTTCTCAATTATAGCCCACGTACATTGGGTTTGGTGCTCAAAAATTAAAAATTATGTCTGGTTTACATGCCATGTCACAGGATCCATGATCCTTGACCTTCCATATATTGGAAATGCTTCGAATTAGCCCTTCAGTTCCATTTGGAGGCTATAAATTGAGCCATATCCAAGCCTTGAAGACAATTCGACAATTCAACTTTGAGAGCAAAGACACTTTGGAGAAATTTCACTTCATATTGCGTCTATATCCCTTTGTCCTTGAAAGTCTGAACTTCTTGTGTTTAGCTCCCAAGATCTTCCTTCTTTGTGATGGATAACCTCATTGACCCTATATATGAGCTTGCCTTTGTGGAGGATTGAAGTGGTGGAGGCCCAGCTAGACAAACTTAGTTTCTCGGTTTCAATATGTGTCGTTACATAAGTTTGTCACCTATGTACTTCTGCTAACTATTTTAATAGAAATACTCTTTTCTCGTCCAATTGACATCTTGCAAATATTTGAATTATTATTCCATGTGTGTATTTGTCATGTATGTTAATAGATTATGCTAATTTATATGCTAAAATTATATATTATCACCATATGCTTGTGTATCTTGGTTGTTGAAGACAAGTTGCAGGTAGGATTTTAGCCTTGTCTTGTTAACATTTCATTTGTATAGCATACTTGAGATTAGAGTTGATTTCTGGGTGTCATTATGTCTATTTTGGTTTACCCCTAGCCATAGAGAGATTTTCCTCGTAACATTGTATCTTGTTGTTATGTTAAATTATGTATTTAATTGTTGTGCATGAACTTTGTGTATTTGGAAGAAATTTATATGTTGTTGTAATGAGTTGTTTAGATGCATTTCATTTTGGTTATTAGCATGTTGTATATGCATCTATTTTG
>ML806871.1:4881-18994 GCA_009831015.1 Picea engelmannii
TGAAATTAGGTGTGGGTGTAGACGGATACCATTGTCTAGTTGGAGGCTCTATGACATTTAATATTTCTTACTGGATAGAAACATATATTAATTACTTCTTCATGAATGTTATTATTGATGCGCCAAATGAATAATATCATATTTATTGTACATATAAAGCATAATTAAGACTATGAATTATGAATTTTTCCTTCAAATTTCTTTTAGTGCAAATTTTCTAAATCAGTGCAATGTTGGATCTATGCAAAGTTAAGGTAGTATGATAAGGAACATTTTATTTATATTGTGCAAATTGTAAGACTTGTGGATGACATGAATAATAATAGGTCATGTTCAATATGTGATTCAGAATCCATGTTCGTATTTTATTTGGCAAGGAATGCTTGTGTATGTTTACCATTATCTTGAAAATTGTAGAGTTTGTATCATTGTATTATTCTTACAATTAAAGCAGATTTTATTTTTATTCATTTTAAGAATTTTGATACCATATTTGTTGTGATCAAATAATTGCATTTGAAAAAGACAGTTATAGTTGATGCAATTTATCAAGAAGTTGAGGGAGAGGTTAGATGAAACTTTACATTCTTTTTTGTAATATATGTATATATATATATATGAAATTTATTTTGAAAGCCCATTGTGGATTAAACGAGGTCATAAGGCAAAGTAGGATTAGGAATGGATGTGAAACATTCTTGCATAGAATGTTAGGTGAAATTTAATTAGACAAACTTTGAATAGGTGTGCCAAGAAAAACAATTTTGTAGCAATTTATTCATGTAAGTGACTAGGAGGTTTGCTAAGTTCGAACAATTTTGTCCTACTTTTTTTCCAAAATAATATTGATAGTTAGTATTTTTTCCATGTTTAGAAGTTGCAGGGAAATCGGAAGGAAAATGGTGTCAGAGACAAAAAATGGATTTTATTGTTTTTTTAGTAACGGTGTTGTCTTCTCCTCAATATTCCCTGATACATTATTCGATACATTTGCTTTTACTTTCAATGTCATGAGTCCCATTTAAAAATGGGGACCTTGGTTTTCATCGTCTTGTGCTCATCAGTACTTTTCATACGATTGCCATGATGTTTGTAACTGGTCTATGGTTCAAATGTTGTTGCATGTTAAAGTTTTCAGGTTTCCATTGGTCCTAGCTTGTATGATGAGGTGTTGTGGCCTTGTTCCAATAACACTTGCTAGGGTATCGTCAGGCTGCTTCTTATCAAAGTGTCAATCCAATTTTCATTCAACTTTAGAGGCTAGTCATTTTTGTCATCACCAGACCAAATACTATGATGAGAGGTTTTTTTGTGGGGGCCATGGCTTTGTAATACATCATGTCCACATCATTGTGTTCCTTATCACGTTTTTATGAAGGAAGGGAGCCAAGGGTTGGAACCCTGTGTCATGAGGGTGCTAGGATAGGAGCCATCAGGATTTCTAGAATCACCTTTTCCCTGTGTATCGAGGACATGTCCATATACATTTTTTTCTTCAATGTTCAATATTTCCATGTGAGAAGGAAGTTGACTATAATATTGTTTATTTTGTATTTTTTTTTAGATGTACTTACAGATGTGTTACTTCTTTTTTGTCCAGGGATTGGTTGTTGTGAATACGAAATGTTGAAGTTGAGAACGTTGAAGCAAGAGAAGTCAAAAAGGAAAAGAAATCAAGTGTGTTTGTGGTATCTGCATCATTCTCTTTTTCTTCATGTTTGTGTAATTTGCTAAGAATTGCTTGGAAATAACTTGTGCCACAAAAAATAGAAGATGACAGAAATAATGGACGTTGAGGACTATCAAATGAACAGAGGATCGAGTGTAGATACCAACATCGACGAAGTGCTAAGTAACAACAGTCTTTTCAGATTACCTGCATTCTCATACACTACAGGGGATTGTCTATTTGATGCATTTCAAGTTCTATTGCATTTTCATTATTCTTCATTTGATTTGCACCATGGCATGGTGGATCACTTCCTATTGTTCTTGTATAATGGCGACATTGATGTGTTAGAATCATTTTAGTATGAATTGGCATATGAATTTTTTTATTAGTTGCATGGCGTTCATGATGTTGTTGTGTATGTTTTAAAGATGCGGTTATTTTCATCTACAAACCAACCTAGAAATGAAAGAGGGCTATGGGGTGATACATTTTGCATCCATTGGCTATCCAAATGTATAAATATATCTATCGCAGTTTGATCAGTAACAAGGAAGAGAAGGTACTTGTTATTGAACAAAAATGCAATTAGAGATATGTATTGCATCTTGTTCCATGACATTATTCCTCTTGGTCGTCATTACAAACCATTGTTGTATAAAATATCTTCCATATGTATTTTTGGAAGATATAATACCTACTTGTCCCTCGTGTTCAAAGAGATTGAATTATATTGGAAACATCGAATGCAAGACATGCATAGTCGTGGATTGGACATAGCATCAACTAGTACAACTATTTGTGGTGAGATTTTGTTCACTTCACTTTGTTACTTGGTCGCAAAATAGTTTGATGTGCAGTCTCTAAGACTGTATGTTTTCCATTCCTTTCGCAATGCACTTATAGGTGGAAATCATAATGTGTTTCACTATTTTCATCAACATATGACACCTAATTTTATGAAAAGTGTGTGAGCAGGTAGGAGTTGGAAAACGTATATGATAGACATGCCATTGTCATATGAAAATGGAAATATAGAGGTTGGAATATTTTGTTTACATTGGGTATCAATCATATTCGAAGTAAATATTCAGGTTTGGTCGTTTGTTACACGTAGCATTGTCCACAACTACATTGCTAATTCAAACTATGATAAAACAATTGATATTATGGAATTTGAAACAGATACATCACACATTCACTATGAACCATTGGTCCAGTGTGAACCATTGGTAACACAAAATTGCAAGGAAGGATGCACTTTGCATTGTAACCAAGTTGCAATAAATGTGGACATGGTGGATGTAGGCAACTTCCATAACATTACATGAACATTTGATCTGAGATGTAATAACAATCGCATTGTGCTTCCCATCTATGTACTCAAAAAATACTATCATGCATATGGTAACGATTGTACAAGAACAACAATGTGAACAAGTAATGATGATGCCTTCAAGGTATCTCATCTTTGATAATTTGAAAATGTTGCTAGGAATCCTAGACTTGCATACCATGAGTTGAAACAAATCATATGTGCAAAATACAATTGCATTGACATATTCTTTGTTGAATACAAGAAACACATGGTCAATGCAGAAGGCCAGCAAATTGTGCATACTGCACAATGTGTAGAGATCATGCTTAGAATAAATAGTAGTTCCATTCTAGAGAACTAGTTTCATCAAGTAGATCATTTTCCATCTCATGCACATAAATTCAATTACCATCAACTGGAAAATCACATACGTGAAACAAACAAAAAAACAATTACGTTTTCAGCATAGGCCAATATATTCAGAGGATTCCAAACATAAGGTTCCATAGATCAAATTAAACTCTTTCCAAAGTCAAGAAACAAAAAGAACAAATACATGTTGTCCATTTCCATGTACAAAATAAAAATGCAAAGGAAGTTTATATGGAACAAATTAAATAAACGCCTAGGATGACATGTGTAATTTGTGAGGAACTGCATTTTGAAAGGAACAGTAAATGTTTTACTGAGGACTTGGAAACAAAATATATGGGATTAACATTGAATCAAAAAATTTTCATTGGTAGAAAAATATGCATTTCATACAGGAAGTCACTCCAAAATGGAAAAATGTTGCAATTCGCAACACCACACCAAATAAGACATAATAAACCATTAGAATATGTAGGTACACTTTCAGAGCTTGAAGAAAGACTTGTGTCATTGTGAATTTCATTTACATATATTATACCATGGGGTTATAAACGGTCTCAAATGGGTTTAACCGAATCAATTATCAATGTACCTATCCATATGGATTTTTTGCAAAAAACATTGCCACAATCTATGAAAGAAACCCTCACAATAGTTGTTGCCTTGAAACGACGTTTGTAATACAAGAATGCATACCAGACATGTAGAGTGCATGTCAATATTGTCATGAATTAATTGAAACAATTACCTCCAGAAACTTGTATATGGCCAAAAGCATATGTATAAACGAGGACTGGAATCATGTTCTTGAAGAAGAAAATTCCAACTCAATGCAAAATGTATAGACTAGTACTGAAACTGACTCAAATGATGAACCAGACAATGAAAACCCCACCAAGACTTTGATTCGTGGACTGATTGAGTCACAATTGTTCTATGACTTGCATGACAAGATCGTGGAGCTCGTGCCTATCGAATGTCAACATTCGCTTAGAATTTTCAAGGACGAATATGCAGAGAAAATGAACTTCCCGACACGTTTTTATGGAGACGTGCATGATGATGACATTACAAAAAAAATTAGCTATCAAAAAATAGTGAAATGGGAATTGTTAGAAGAAAGCGATGATTTCTCATGTCACATAACAAAATTGTTTTTCAACACAATGTGAATACTAATTGTGAAGGTGATTTCTTGCTTCTGGGTGTGAATAAGAAAAGATCAATTGTGTGGAAGGAAGATATTAGAAAAATATGTCAAATACAAAGAAAACTTAGAAAAACTATTGAAATCTGATATTGGAGACATATATTTCAAAAACATTTGGATCTCTCCTGATCATTTGCAACAAATAAAGAAGACATTATTTGCAATGATCCGTAAATTGGGTCCCCAAGCCTTTTTTTTCATATTTACAAGTGAAAAACATCATTGGAATCCATTAGTGAGTACACTAAATGAGTTAGACAAAAATGGAGAAAAGAGAAATCAAACTAATACATTAGAAGACACAGATATTGACTACCTCATAAGGAAAGACCCAGTGACATGTACACATTAATATAGACACAAAATTAACTCCTTAAAGAAAATGATATGTCATGATGATATGTTCTTCGAAAAAGTTTCTGACCATTACTTTGTGACAGATTTCCATAACAGGGGAAGTCAATATGAACACAGATTGTTGTGGATAGAAAATCCTCCAATATATGGAAAGGAAAGTAACATGCAAATACAAAAGTTTTTGGACTAGTACATTGTTGAGGGAAAGATATGGAATGATCTTACTCAAACATTTTCAGATCCTTCTTGGCTAAAGAAAGATAGGCGGGAATATCACCCTATGTTTTATAGCCATCAAAATTGGTATCCTAACTCATAAGTATTGTTTACAAGTGATTAGGTTGTCTTTTTTATAAATAAAAGCTTGCTGAAAAATTCATTATTTATGTGATTTTCTGAACATAACAGATGTTGAAATAAATATAGAGATAGAAGTAAAAACACCAAGTCAATAATCAAAATATATGAGACATAAAGCAATCATTTATTTCATTCCAATTCATCAAAAGAATCATTCTCTTTACAAAATTTCCTGAGGAAGTTTTGGAACAAAGTCAAACTTAGATGTCCCCGATGAAACATACAAAAGGACTTATGATCATGATTATGGATCACAGACATCAAACAATCAACTCTATCGTAAACCAAAAGAATATATCACTGTAATTCATTCCTTCGATCCTTTGACTGTCATAATACAGAACTTATCTTAACTATAATTAAATTTTAGGAACAGGGAGTGGATGGTGAATATGGGAAGGAGAGGGGAATTGTAATGAGCGGAAAATGAAATAATGGTAGGGGAAAAGAGCGAATATTGTTCGGAAAACCAATTTTGTAATACATAAAAACGGTTATGTATTCAATACAACTATTCCAACACCAATTAAACAATTATTTTGGCCAATTAAACCATTATTGTGTGTTAAAATTCATTTGTTGTCCCACATTCAAATTCCTTAAAACTTTCAATTAACACAGAATATAATTATACTCAGAATCGTCATGACTTTCACCCATATTGTTTACAATAATTCGGTTCCTTTTCATTTCCTTCCCTTTTATATTTAAAACAAAATTCAAGGAACACGCAGTCATACTGCTTCAACTCTGTTCATCATAAAAACATCAACCACTGCCCATAATTTAATTTCTCAAATCAAACACAAACACAGGTCTCTCCAAAGTTGGACAGACTCTTTTAAAACATGTCTGATCCCATTCCTTTGACAAATTTAACAATTAAATTTGTAATGAAATCATACTACCAAAACCCCATGCTCATCTTTGATGGTACAATAAAACCAAACGATGCATGATGTCTATAAATCATACATAGTAGACAGCTAGGCCACGATTATCAACTCTTCAAATTTCAATAATCCTCATCGGGAAAATTAAACACACAACAACATAAACCACCACTTTAATTTACACCACATTGTAGGAACACACAGACCAACGCATAACGCAAGGAGGAATTTGTGTGACTATGTATATCCAATTACTCCCAATCAACCATTTAAACAATGTTGAGTTATCTATTCAACTGTCATAATAAAAGAATGCAGCGACTATATACCAATTATCATTTCCAATCACAACTCTCCAATCAACCTGATCAAACAGAGATGAGCCAACAATCAAAACCATTGTCAATACTTCTCAACCAACTTAACACAGTCAACAAGATGCCCGAAAGGGTGCAAGTGGTTTAGTTTACCAAAATCGGGCTCTGTAACTAATGAATCAAAATAATCAAGGGTTCGCTCGGTGGAACCAAACATAGGGAGATTGGAGGTTGACCTTATCGACAGTAGGTGAGAGACCCTCGAGACAAGCATGGTGGAACCATAATCCTTATAACCCTTAACTTGCAAGACAGGGTGACAGTTCGACACCAGGTAGGGTAGACCATGATGTAGAGAAGAGATTTCTCACTGGCTAGTAACCAACACCAAGAACACACAGAGGCATAACCCTTGTGTTTTTCCCCAAAATCTGAATAATGGTGATATAAATGCAGACGTTGGGTACTACCAATCAACCCTAAATCAAGATTCTTGGCATAATAGCCACCCATAACCGACTGTGCAGATACCAATAATGTAAAATGAGCCCATGACTAAGTGGAAAACGATATACAGTGACCAAAAGGTGGTTCAAATTATACACAGCAACCCCATAGCACCAAATACAACCAGGTGTGGTTACAATGACTATGAGGAGACGGCCAACAAGGCTAAATAGAATGAAACCCTCCAACAAAAACCCATAAAGACAAAAGAGATCCATCACTGCTTCCACCACACAAAACATCCAATCGCGACTTCAACCATCAATTTTTCCATTTGCAACGAATAACACAAACAACCATTCCAGAGAAAACACCATGCGTTTACACAGTTGTCAGCCTCAAGAAAACATAGACCAATACATTATCGAGCCAACGTTCATTTCATACACAGAGCGAGTTCATGGATGAGCAAAAAAAACATACCTGTAACCAAATGTCCTTAAAAATGTGAGTCGGGTCGAGTAGTTCCTTCCATGCCTGAATCTCGGAGCTTAACCACAACAAAAACCAAATGAACAATAACCATGCTAGGGTGATGGCCAGTGGGAGAAGTATGGAATGATGTGCATTTACTGTATGTCGCTTCCATCCTCTATCTCATTCAATTATGTAGTACACGATAGCCAACCAACCATTTATCCATGCCATTAATCCATGCATCGAAACTTGCACACATTGCTTGCCAATTTCACCACCCGATCCATATTAACCACTGCCAAAACCACACTATAACATATATCACATGCACCCCATATAACTCAATAAAATTGTATATCCACTAACATTTCTAGTTAGGACTAACATCAACTTCTTTAAATTTCAATTGCACATAGCATAGTTTCCTTTTCTTGGATTTATTCCAAGTCTCTTTCCATTGCTCTTGTTTCTTGTTGTTACTAACATGTGTTTTGTGCAAGTGTAACAGATAATAAATCATGGAAACATTATCAAATGTAACAACAGTAAATATATGCCACTTCATACATATAATTTAGATCTTAGAATAATGAAATCATCACATAAAGTGCATTATCCGTCTTCCATCTGTCGTAAATAAAGCCAAGATTTCATCATAAATCATGTAGAACCCTGTAAGTATCACCGAAACAACAACATAAAATGTGTAATAAGACTATCTATGATCCTCCAATCTACAAGGGGGTCCCACCTACTAGTATTATATATCATTAGCTTATTTTAAATAATAGGCTTTAGCAATACTTTGAGGGCGAAATCCTTGTTGCGATTTTTATCGTCAACAAAATGGCAATTCCACAAGGAAATTTGTTTCCAACATATTAAGAACTCAGAACACATGGTCTCATAGAAAAGGAATAGCGTATCAAGAAGATACAACCAGAATGATTATGCAACAGGGGGAAGTGAGCAGATTTAATGTAAAAATGACCGGGAATTCAGGAATAACTCATGAAAAATGTTAAGTATGAGGGGGTTTATCCCTGTATGCCTAATCATTCAACCAGAATATTCTCTTTACTTCAAGGAGAAAAATGTATGGACTTTCTCTTTTAACTCTCAAATGGATGAAGAAATGGAAAGAAGAAGCAGAAGATAACCAATTTCTTTATAAGACAGCAGTGAAAGAAGATAACAAATTCAAGTATGCTTTCAGAGGTAACATCGTAATAGATGTGTAATCTTGATTTTTATTGACTAAAAATACCTTGTAGGAGTGTCAATGTGGCAGAACTGATCCAACAACTTATTCTTGACCAAAATCAAACTAAAAGGACGAAAAGCAGTAAAACATGACATAAATGGGATTATAAAATTCAAAACAACAGAAAATAAAAATACAGAATTGTAAAAGCAATAGGAAGCTTATCAAAAGGAAAGCATAAATTAAACTACTGTAAAAGTAGAAATTAAAAACAACGGAAAAAATGAAAGAAAACTAGACTATTAATATACAAAAAATCCAAACAGCGTTAAAACTTTTCAAGTGGTTCCACGTAAAGTTTCAAGTGAGAACCATTAGTGTTGTAGGAAAACAATCGCTCCTGTAAATATTTTAGAATGTAAGAGTTAGTACCTAGGATAAAAGCGATCTTGAAAGGACCCAGCCATAAATTTTGAAACTTTGAGACAATTGGTAGCCCTTTAAACTACACGATTAGATCATCAAGATAAACATGAATAATCTTACCGATCAAACCGTTGAAAATTAATTGCATAGGTATTTTAAAAGAGGTACTTGCATTAGATAAGATAGAAGGCATACGTTCATAAGAAAAGGTACCCCAACAAGTAATAAAGGTGGTTTTATATTTATCTTCCTGTTTTACCTTAATTTGATTGTAACCAGAAAAATCGTCAGGTAAGGACATCATCTGTGACCCTGCGACTTGCTGCAAAATCATTTCCATGTTAGGGAGAGGAAAGTGATATTTTATACTATCTCGATTTAATGCGTGAAAATCAATGCATAATCTGATATGACCGGTTGTTTTCCGAACAAGAACCAAATTGGAAACACATTCAGAATATTTTACTGGAAAGATGATTCCATCTTTCAAGATTTTTTCCAACTCCTTTCGAATAGTTGCTTCCAGTGCAGGGTTGATAAGTATTTGTTTTTTCCTAATTGGTTTCATGCCTTCCTTTATGGGGATGGAATATTGTATAAGTCTAGGATCAAAACCACAAATATCCTCATAAGACCAAGCAAAAACATCTTGAAATTCACCAAGTAGCTTGGCAAACTTCATTCTCTCTTCACCAGAACATTGGGCACCTATTTTAACATTCTTTGGAGACTCAGGTGTCCCAATGTTCAAGGATATGGTTTCACCCACCTTCCTTTTCGACTCCTCTTATTTTTGTTTCTCTTCATTGCCTACATCACTCGATGAAAATGATCTCTCTAGAGGAGTCAAGCCCTTAGGAATCTTGTTATCTTCTATGGATATAATTGCCTTTGGATTATAAGGTTCATTTTGAATAAAAGAACAAATGCTCGCATCGCTAAGGAAGACCTGAAAAGATTCTATATTTTCAAGGATATGTGGACGATATAGAGATTGGAAAGTACAATCAGGTCTATGTGGTAGAAGTTGTTGATTAGGAGAGGCTGCAAAAACAACTAATCAATCATCCATTGAGTTCAATTCCCTCTTAACATGAGTGATGTTTAAAGATAATAGGTTCGAGATAAGTTCCCAAATAGTTTGGGTGTATCGTTTCATAAACTTGTTTCTAGGAAAATAAATCTTATGTACAAGGTTCACAACAAGCTTGGAATCTCCAAAAACCGAAAGGTGACCACAACCAAGATTATAGGCGTTTTCAATTCCTAATAATAAAGCTTCGAATTCAGTGACATTGTTTGTGCAAGCAAACTCCAACCTGTAAGAAAAGTTATGAATTTTCCCCATAGGAGAGTACAAGATTATGCCAGCTATGTTACCTTCACTAGAGCATGAACCATCAAAGTACATGTGCCAAATACCATCATCTAAATCAATTTGTTCCAAGGGAATGTTATCTTCCTCAGCAAATATGGAATACACCCCTAGGTCCTCCTCGATATAGTTCACATTCAGTTGTGGGACACTCTCTAGGTAAGGTGAAGTCCTTCCCTCTGTAAGGACTATAATGTTTTTACCATTCTGAGGAACGGATAAGTGTGTCTCATGGAGTGAAATGTATCCACATCAAAGATTGTCAATCTCTTCCTAAGATGATTGAGTAATTTCTTACTGGCATATAAATTACCTGAATACTAAGGGTTGTCCTTATTTCAGGGTGTGCGCACAAAACTAAAGTCACGTCTTTAATGTCACTTATGGTCGTTTGTTGTAGACTATTATAAGAGATCATGTTCCTGGCATTTTCATTGGTACAAGACAAGCCTATCTCTTCCATAATAATCTTTGACATTACACTTGGGCTCAAACGGCCATCAATGAGGCAAAAATGGGCGATCTTATCTATAATCTTTACTGGAATATAAAAATGGGTATTTTTTACAGGGTATCTAAAGTTATGTACACCTACTTTATTTATAGATGAATCCTCTTCATTTACCTCTTCAAAGAGGTTGGTTACAATGAAAGCTTTTCCTTCCATGAATTGTTTTAGATTCCTTTGTTGTTCAAGGATGGAAACCATGTCTAAAAGGGTGGCATCTTCTTTGATGTTGGCCAACTGATTTAAGATATTGTATTTGGAAGAGGGGAGAGGGGAAATTGTTCCTTGACTGTCATGAACCTTAGGAATTTGAATAGTAGAAACTGGTGAGGATGAGCTCAGGCTAGAAGAATCGCGGGGAGGATCATATTTTCCTTTGGGAGCATAGGATTTGTTCCTAGTATTGATGATCATGACATCTTCTGGCTCTACAAAATCTAGGACAGGGATGGTAGTTTCTGGTCTTTTACCAAATATCTTATCTATGGCGGTCTTCCTTACCTCACATGTGGTTTCCTTGTGGTGTTCCTCGCAAAAGTTACACCAAATTTGGGGCATGATATCTTTAGGATGAAAATTATTTTCAATTGGATTTATAAAGGGGGGGGTGCAGAAGAGGATGAAGCTCCAAGGATGAGAGGGGAGACAATTCTCTTTCGCTCATACGCTATCATACGATTATTCATGTCTTGTACAAGATGTAAGAAGGCGGACATGTTTGTTTGTTTAATCAATTCTCCCTGAGGAAGACCTGTTCTTTAAAGTTGTTCTTCATACTCTAAACAAGTATGCAGAGTGCAATTAAGGTTATCAATGGTTTTTTCCTCAAGCCTATGATGATAGGGGGAAGGTAATTCATTTTAGTAATGCATGAAAGTGGCTTGGTTCTGTGGTCGAATGAGTTCAGGGATTTGATTGTATAATTTAGTGAAATGCAAGTTAAAGGACTTGATGGTCTCACCATCCTTATAGGTGATGTTATTGTACTCATGTAACTGCTCAGTTGGGATTTTATATTTCCCATAGGTGGATTTGAGCCAATAGATTAACTCCTCCCAAGTAGACAGAATCTTAGGAGGAAGTTCAAAAAAATCGACCGCAGCCTTTCCTTCCAAGGAATTGATGAATAAGTGCATGCAAGTATCATTGTCATTGGCTCCTATGTTGTGACAAGCATTATAAAATGACACCAAGTGTTCATTTGTAGTGACAGTGCTATTCCCCAAAAACCTAGGAAGATTCTCTTTGAATTTAGGAAATGGACGAGTAGTAGGTGCTAGTTTAAGAGGAGAGGAAACATGCCATGTTTTGGTTGTGGCATCTTCTTCAAATTCGAAAATCCCATACTTTTTGATGAATTTGGTGGGATTTGTGGTAGATTAGACAGGGATGTTGTGGCTATATAAGAGACCAATCACTGATGAAGCTGAATATTGAGAGGAGGAAGTAGTTTCAGTGCCTCCAGATCCACCACTAGATGTCATATTGTGGATGATAGGTAACGGAGAGAAAGAAGAACTGGATGAATCAGACAAAGTTCTCCTTAGATCACTTTTTTGGGTTGATAACACAACGTTCCTTCTTCCTATTTCAGAAATAGGATTAATTTTGGGTGATAAGCCTCTTCTTGTCCTAGAAACACGAGAGTCTAAGGAAATGAAAGCAAGGCCATAACTGAAGTAACAAGAAGGTTATTTCTGATTTCTAGGTTGTCTACGTCTAGTTCCCAATGTTCTTGGGCACTAATATCTCGTTCAATTGCTTCCCATGAATGAATAAGATCATCCTGAGTATTAGCAGTGTTTGAAATGGTGTTAAACAGATTCAAAGCAATGTTGGTCTGATCTTGAATATTGAGCTCAATATTAGGTTTCCTTGCAATAGGTACAGTCATTAAGAAATAAAACAGTCAAAGAATCAATATCAGAAAATTAGATGTATTCGATGATAATCAAGCATAAAAATCAACCAGAGAGATATTGAAGATCTCCCCAGTATGGTCGCCAAATAAATGTTGAGGGAAATATATGGAATGATATTACTCAAACATTTTCAGATCCTTCTTGGCTAAAGAAAGATAGATGGGAATATCACCTTATGTTTTATAGACATCAAAATTGGTATCCTAACTCACAAGTATTGTTTACAAGTGCTTAGGCTGTCTTTTTTATAAATAAAAGCTTGCTGAAAAATTCATTATTTATGTGATTTTTTGAACATAACAGATGTTGAAATAAATATAGAGATAGAAGTAAAAACACCAAGTCAATAATAAAAATAGATGAGACATAAAGCAATCGTTTATTTCATTCCAATTCATCAAAAGAATCGTTCTCTTTACAAAAACAATTGAGGAAGTTTTGGACCAAAGTCTAACTTAGATGTCCCCGATGAAGCATACAAAAGGACTTCTGACAGAAAGTAAAAAAATGAACTTTAAAATCTGGATCATCTTTCCACAAATTGCTTCCCACTCGACTCTGCACAATAGCCTTTGTCAGTCCTAAAATCTAATTCACAAACAGACAACTCTACATAGACTATCAAAGATAGATCAACACCTCTGAAAAAAAAGTGTTTGAATGATATAATTCATCCATGAATCTTTATGTCTACAATAAGACCCTGCTATCATAAAAAATAATTAGGCATCTAATGAATTAAGGAATGAATGAAAACTGAATTATCTCAACAAAACTCAAATTGAAAACCTTAGTATGCTTCTCCTTCTATTCTCCTCTTGTTCCTCCTTTTCCTTTTTCCTTTAAGAAAATTAGAATTGGTTGAAGTAGTTGAACTAATTCTTTAGTTAAGTTAACTAAAACTCCACCAAATTTTTAGTTAAGGGGTAAAAGTAATAAAATCATAATAAGGATTTTAAATAAATAATAACTAATAGGTGGGACCCCTTGTGACTCCCTTTAGTTCTCTAAAAATGATAACACAACTAGTTAATCAAACAAAACATCCCTCCTTGTGACTCCCATCATCATTTTCATATTTTGACAATTTATATCAATGATAATTGAAACTATTTATATCGGGAAGTGCCGCCTGCAAAAATATCAAATGTCTCACCGAGGCGGGCATACCCATGCTCGGGATAAAATGGAACGCATGGCTACCAATCAAATACACTGTAGATCCATGGCATATAACTATAAAGAGTAGCCGCGAACA
>ML806871.1:19094-37434 GCA_009831015.1 Picea engelmannii
CGCCCAGTAAGAAGTTAGGGCGCGGGTTGCTTGTTTTCAAGTGAATTTTGAGGAATTACTCAGCATGGCTTTGGCTAGGAAGAGGCATGAGTTGGCCTGATGCCAGGTAAACCTGTATGGTGCATTTTAGGGTTATAACATATATCCAAAAAATAGTGTGTTGTCCAAAATTTCAAAAGTCAATTGTTCTCAACAATTGATAAACAAAAACTTAAAATACATATTTTCCACTCTAGGACGCAATCCTTCCCTTGTTGTTGTTGTCACCTTTTGATCTCTCTGAATTTTCCTTAGGCTGTGTGGAGCCTTTAGTCCTAATCTCACTAATCACATGAGAGCAATCATCTCTCAAATGCATGTGGGAGGACATGGATTTATCAGAGTCATTTGAGGGTGAGGAAGGGGCAGCAGTGGCTTTTCCTTTGTCATGGGCATGGTGGGCCTCGATTTTTAACCTTTTTCTTGCATGGGAAGATTGTACTGGTAAGTGGATAGGGTCAGCTTGGACAATTTGATTTATAGGTGAAGGAGAGGGTAGAGACAAGTTAGGCTAGCCAGGATGTTGGGAGACTGCGGGGTGGACAATCTCTTGCCATCCATCATTTTCGGGGACTTCAGGTTGCAGTGAGACATGAGGAGGCACTGAGATACTAGGGACCTATGAGGCTTGGAAGGAAGGCATTTTAGGTCTAGGTTGGACCACTCCTTTCCCAATCCAGCTTGAAATAGTTGGCCTAACTCTTGTGAGTCTGCATCAAAGTGTATAGAGAATCTTGGCCTTCTAGGGCCCCTGTTCCAATTTCCTCTACCTCGGTTACCCCAACCATAGCCACCTCTGCTAAAAATGTTCATTCCTGTATGCATAATTGATTAGAAAATAGTTTCTTTAACAACCATACATGACAACTCTTTTAAATATGAAATAAAATTTGGCTCAGCAACATATCAGACTCATGCAATCCAATTCATACAAATCATTTAATAGTTGTCAATGAGAAGGGGGTGAACAAGGGCTATGGGATATGCAAGGGGTTGTATGGAGAAAAAAATGTTAAAATGAGTGGGAAAAGATCATGATTATGAATCACAGACATCAAACAATCAACTCTATCGTAAACCAAAAGAATATATCACTGTAATTCATTCCTTCGATCCTTTGACTGTCATAATACAGAACTTATCTTAACTATAATTAAATTTTAGGAACAAGGAGTGGATGGTGAATATGGGAAGGCGAGGGTAATTGTAATGAGTGAAAATGAAATAATGGTAGGGGAAAAGAGCGAATATTGTTCGTAAAACCAATTAAGTAATCCATAAAAATAGGTTTGTATTCAATAACACTATTCCAGCACCAATTAAACAATTATCATGGCCAACTAAACCATTACTGTGTGTTAAAATTCATTCATTGTCCCACATTCAAATTCCTTAAAACTTTCAATTAACACAGAATATAATTATACTCAGAATCGTCATGACTTTCACCCATATTGTTTACAAGAATTATGTTCCTTTTCATTTCCTTCCCTTTTATATTTAAAACAAAATCCAAGGAACACACAGTCATATTGCTTCAACTTTGTTCATCATAAAAACATCAACCACTGCCCATAATTTAATTTCTCAAATCAAACACAGACACAGGTCTCTCCAAAGTTGGACAGACTCTTTTAAAACATGCCCAATCCCATTCCTTTGACAAATTTAACAATTAAATTTACATTCAAACCATACTACCAAAACCATGTGCTCATCTGTGATAGTGCAATAAAACCAAATGATGCACGATGTTTATAAATCATACACAGTAGATAGCTATGCCACAATTATCAACTCTTCAAATTGAAATAATCTTGATCAGGCAAATTAAACACACAGCAACAGAAACCACCACTTTAATTTACACCACGTTGTAGGAACACACAGACCAACACATAATGCAAGGAGGCATTTATGTGGCTGTTCATATCCAATTACTCCCAATCAACCAATTAAACAATGTTGATTTATCGATTCAACTGTCATAATAAAAGAATGCAGCGATTATATACCAATTATCATTTCCAATCACAACTCTCCAATCAACCCGATCAAACAGAGACGAGCTAATAATCAAAACCATTGTTAATACTACTCAACCAACTTAGCACAATCAACAAGATTCCCGACAGGGTGCGACTGGTTTAGTTTACCAAAATCGGGCTATGTAAATGATGAATCAAAATAATCAAGGGTTCGCTCGATGGAACCAAACATAGGGAGACTGGAGGTCGACCTTATTGACAGTAGGTGAGAGACTCTCGAGACAAGCATGGTGGAACCGTAAGCCTTATAACCCTTAGCTTTCAATATAGGGTGACATTTCGACACCAGGTAGGGTAGACCATGATGTAGAGGAGAATATATTTCTCATTGGCTAGTAACCAACACTAAGAACATGCGGAGGCATAACCCTCGTGTTTTTCCTCAAAATCCGAATAATGATGATAGAAATGTAGAGCCTGGGTACTACCAATCAACCCTAAATCAATCTTCTTGGCATAATAGCCACCCATAACCAACTGTGTGGATACCAATAACGTAAAATGATCCCACGAACAGGTGGAAAACGATATGCAGTGACCAAAAGGTGGTTCAAATTATACACAGCAAACCCATAGCACCAAATACAACCGGGTGTGGTTACAATGACTGTGAGGAGAAGACCAACAAGGCCAAATAGAATGAAACCCTCCAACAAAAACCCATAAAGAAAATAGAGAGCCATCACGACTTCCACCACACAGAACAACCATTCGCGACTTCAACCATCAATTTTTCCATTTGCAACGAATAACACAAACAACCATTCCAGAGAAAACACCACGCATTTATACAGTTTTCAGCCTCAAGAAAACATAGACCAATGCAATACCGAGCCAATGTTCATTTCATACACAGAGTGAGTTCATGGATGGGTGAAAAAAACATACCTATAACCAAATGGCCTTAAAAATGTGAGCTAGGTCGAGCAGTTCCTTCCACGCCTGAATCTCAGATCTTAACCACAACAAAAACCAAATTAACAATAACCATGCTAGGGTGACGGCCAGTGGAAGAAGTATGGAGTGACGTTCATTTACTGCACGTCACTTCCATCCTCTATCTCATTCAATTACATAGTACATGATAGTTAGCCAACCATTAATCCATGCCATTAATCCATGCATCGAAACTTGCACACATTGCTTTCCAATTTCGCCTGTCGATCCATATTAACCATTGCCAAAAACATACTATAAAATATATCACATGCACCCCATATAACTCAATAAAATTGTATAGCCACTAACATTGCTAGTTAGGACTAACATCAACTTCTTTAAATTTCAATTGCACATAGTATAGCATAGCATAGCATAGTTTCATTTTCTTGTATTTATTCCAAGTCTCTTTCCATTGCTCTTGTTTCTTGTTGTTACTAACATGTGTTTTGTGTAGGTGTAACAGATAATAAATCATGGCAACACTATCAAATGTAACAACAGTAAATATATGCCACTTCATACATAGAATTTAGATCTTAGAATAATGAAATCATCACATAAAGTGAATTATCCATCTGCCATATGTCGTAAATAAAACCAAGATTTCATCATCAAACATGTAGAACCCTATAAGTGTCACTGAAACAGCAGCATTAAATGTGTAATAAGACTATCTTTGATCCTCCAATCTACAAGGGGGTCCCACCTACTAGTATTATATATAATTAGCTTAGTTTAAATAATAGGATTTAGCAATACTTTGCGGGAAAAATCCTCGTTGTGATTTTTATCGTCAATATACATTAGATGTGACACAAATAATTTGGATCCAGAACTAGCCAAAGTTCATAGGCACTACCATACAAAGAGTTGTAAAAACAAAACTTGCATTATAGATATAATTTCACTATGATGCTAATGAGAACCATGAAATTCATTGAACCACTTAGTTTAGTCAATGATGTTCTTGTTGGGAAATAAAAATCATTGTTCATATTTATAGAGAAAACAAATTATGCAAAATTGATGAGCTTTGAGGACTTTTTGATGCGCATGAGAATAACAGAAGATGAGTACATTCAACTACTACAATCTACAGTGAAGAAACTAACAGTGTTCCTAAAAGGAAAATTGTCGCATATTTGGAACAATAAATTTTCCAAGGACATGCCAAATATATGGAATGCGAATACAGATGCATAGTATGTGCTCAATGCATATGTTGTGGCATTGTATTGTTTCTTGTACATGACAAAACCTGACAAATCTATGACAAGTGCATTTAAGAAAATATGCATATAACATGAAACAAGTTGAAATGATGCCATGCAAATGATACGTACACTTGGAAATGCATTTCTTAATCTTCAACAAATGTCAGCTCAACGGGTTTTTCATATTTCTCTTTCCCTCCCATTGAATTCGAGCTCGAGGGAGTGTATTTTCATAAACACATCTCCTCCTAGTAAACGCATGTTTATGCTTAAGCCACTATTCCTACTAAAATGAGAACCTGATAATTCGTAGGACGTGATGTGCCACTCCATTATTGATTACTACATTGAGCATTCATCTTGTCTCAAAGATATCTACCTTGCAGATTTGTTATCTAATTACAAGAAAAATGGTGAACACATATCAAAAAGGAAAAAAACGAACGTAATACAATTAGTCAAATAAAATAAACACACTGACTATGAGAACTCTTGTCATGAGAATATTTTTCTATACGTTCCATTTGAAGAAAGTGAAGAAACATTAAAACATGGATTTGATACATGGGAAGCTGCATACGCTTTCTATCAGAATGCAATACAAATCGGTGAGACTAATTTTACATACAACATCAACCTAGCATGGGGTGATTTAGAAACTGCACTTGAGTAACTTGATATTCTTGAAAACAATGATGATAGATGTACTAAGCTTAAAACAGCTAGACTTGGATATGAACATTATGACTTACGAGCATATATTCAGTGCCCTCAACAATCTGATATGGAACAAAGTATCAATATTGGGATTCAGGTGACAAAACATCCACTTTTCCTTAAGAACAAATAATATTACAGAAATATGAGATTTCTAAACAAATAACAACAAGAAATTGTCAAGGACATTGCCTTGAAAAAACATATGGACATACACACACTCATTCACTTGTTTCTTACAGGAGGGAAAGAATAGGAAAAACATTCACAACAAAAGTGTTATTTCATATGCTTATATGAATCTATGGTGAATGTAATACAAGTGATCCTTTGAAACCAAAAGGTCTAATAATTTCATATAAAGGTAAAGTTTTATACAATGTAGGTAGGACAACAATCCATTCTGCATTGCTAATGAATTTTAACAAGTCTTGATTCATTCCACATAACAAAGAAATGTTTGACATATTATCGAAGTTTTACGATGAACTACAACTTATCTTCATAGATGAAGCCTCCTTGATTGGAAGTTGATTCCTATATGCCATTGAAAATCGACATAGGAACATAAAACATATGCAAACCTAGTACTTTGGAAACATTGACATGGTGTTCTGTGGTGACCTTTACCAGGCACAACTAGTGCGGGATTCTCTAATTTTTTAGCATCCAACAGTGAACATGCAACCATTCACATACGAATTTTGGTGTTAGGTAGCTCGAGAGGTAGTGGAGGCCATTCAATGTAAGGTGGACTAGGTCCACTATATTATTAAATAAGGCCCACTATGGTAGTTATAAGGTTCCTAGGAGATAGAAAGAGCTATATAAATAAGTATAATAAATGTAATCAAGCATAGTGAAGAATATAGCCATTGTAACAAGCAAGTATTGCTTGAGGAGTGTTATCCTTCCTTAAGGATTAATATATGGTGTTACCCTACCTCAAGGGTTTTCTCTATTTCTTGTGTTCAGTATTTTGGTGAATGGTTTGGTGTTTATTATTGGTTTATTGTTTAGATTTATCTTCAGATCTATTCAAGTACTTAACAATTGGTATCAGAGCACTTTCCTTGGCCAAAGAAAGGGAAAATGTTTTGGCTCTTTTTGCATATTTTTTCTAGAAAAAAAAGGGTGGTGCACTTCAGGTTTAGATATGAAATGTTTTGAGAATAATTTAGCTAAAACAATTTGGTATTTGAATTCCTCTCGCAAAAATACCCAATTTCAAAAAAACAATCAGTCGAAATGGAGTCTGGGAAGTAAAGTTATGAGTATTTTAAATTCAACATTTTTTTCAGGATTTTTCCGGAAAAAACCTTGATTTTCTGTAGTAAGTTATTTTTAACTTTAGTTTTTTTTGAAGATTTATTCCAAGCATGTTATTTTTTACTGGAAGAGATGATGGCCCTAATATTGAAGAATTTATACAATCTCACAAGTCATTATGGAAAGGTAAGTGGAAATATTTTGTAGACTGGGGTTTCAAAGATGATGCTCTCATATGGTGGCAACCATTTCACCATTCTGAGTGGATGCCACTTTCTGAGGAAGCACTTGAAAAATTACTTTTAGACTAGTGGTATCATACAAAGAGTAAGGATATAGACATCACCAAGATTTTATTTTCATATGGAAAATCTATATTACAAGTTCATGGTTGTATTCATAAAGAAAATGCCATTGTTTATATTAACCCTAGTTGCCAACAAAATTTTATCAATATTCAGTTGGTTAATAAATTGCAAGTTCCTGCAACGAATATTCACAACACACAGGTTGAGGGTGAAAATCTTTAAAATTTTAAATATTTGAAGCTCAATATGGATAAATATGTGTTGCATTCATATTTTTATGTTATGGATATGGATGAAGTGGATTTTTTGGGGGATATCCTTGGATAGAATCAGTGGGTACCATTAAAATTAAGATGAAAAATAAGTTTTTGAAGTTGTTGTACAAAAAAAAAGAAAATCACATTGCAGGATGTGTCTCTTAATAAGAAAGATGGGCCCATAGAGGTCAGCAAAGTAGTTATTGTCAAGTCTGAAGTTGAATCGGAGGAAGATTCTATAGGAGGAGATGAAGCAAAACCACAGGAAGGACACACTCAAGAAGCTAAGGAGGTCATTGAGTCAAAGGCACAATGTGTTGTAGATTTGAAAAAAAATGAACAAATTCCTATAGTTGTTGTATATCATCATCCACATCATATAGAGAAACAACAGTCATTAAGGAAAGGGTGTGAGCTTCAACACATTTATGCACCAGCAGGGCACCAGACAGGAAACCGATCAAGAGGTGCATGGAGGACTACTAGCACTACGGGAAGAGATCAGGCTACAGAAACAATCCCATGGCAACCCCGACAGGATGTAGAGAAAGATCAAAGTGGCAAGGCATCAGATGGACATTGTGTTCGACTTCCATTAGGATAGATGGATGGTCGTACTTGGTACCATTTGGCTACATTACTTAGCCGGTCATATTGTATGGTTTCTTCTCGTGTTTCGAGGATGAAACATGTGAAGGGGGATGGAATGTAGTATACCTAGAGAGGTAATATGGGGTACCTAGGGACGTACCCAATGGGAATGTGGTTATGTAATATTAGTGGAAGTCATTTAATATATGAGAATGTGTTCATTCAATGTAAGGTAGACTAGGTCCACTATATTAATAAAGGCCCACTATGGTAGTTAGATGTAATAAATGTGAGAAGGATCTCTAGAAGGTTCCTAGGAGATAGAAAGATCTATATAAATAAGTATAAGCAATGTAATGAAGCATAGTGAAGAATATTGTCATTGTAATAAGAAAGTATTTCTTGAGGAGTGTTATCCTTCCTTAAGGATTAATATATGGTGTTACCCTACCTCAAGGGTTTTCTCTATTTCTTGTGTTCAGTATTTTGGTGAATGGTTTGGTGTTTATTATTGGTTTATTGTTGAGATTTATCTTTAGATCTATTCATGTACTTAACATTTGGGAACAAAATATAAGATGTTATGAATAATGAACTACAATGCTTCAGAGAGATGAAAAGTTCATTGCAATTCTGAACAGAAACAAATAACTAGACAACTCATGACTTGTTATATATCAATGCACGTTGCGTTTGTTGTGCACAAAAGGAACCAACATTCTCATTTTTATTTTAGAGAAAAAATAATGTTGTAATGCATAACAATAAAATTCTTTCGCTAATACCTGGTGATGAAATTATGATTAGTGCAATTGATGTGGAATAAGATAACCATGGTTATGTGGCATGCCATCAGCACACAACTACTTTTCCTATGTTGCTTGTCCTAAAATTCGACATGCTAGTTGAAATATATGCTTGAAATTATAACTCACAGGATGGCTTGGTGAATGGTGTTGATGGGTTGGTCAAAGAATATACAAAAATAGATAGCAATGATGTTCTATGGATTAGTTTCCATGATCCACTTATTGGACATCAACAAGCAAACAATTTAGCTTACCTTTACAACTTATACACTCCACTTGATTGGACACATACATTGTGTTAGGATATTTAGACACTTAGGAGTTAGTTAAGATCTACTTGGTCTAATGTGTCATTAGGTAAAAGTGTGTTTCTTAGTGTGTTTCTTTAGTATGCATTTGTAGTTAGGAAATCCAACGGTCATGATATGTTCCCAACATAGAGTGATCTGACGGTTCATACTCTCCTCGATCTTAAATACCATTGATATGTGGCTTAACACCTGATTGGTCCATGATCTCTATTTAAATATCATGGAGGGTCATTTGCCGATGATCAATTGTGAGAAAATATCTTGTAAAATCTCTTTGTAATCTTTTTCTTTGCATTAATAAACTACTCCAAGTGGTCGGGTTGGTTGGGACTGTGGATGTGTCCCTGTAGGGGTTTTACCATGTGAAAACATCAGTGTGTTGATATTTGATCTGGTTAAGTGAGTGGTTATTGAAGGTGTTCATCCTCTGTTGGAATACCTATGTTGTCAAGCATGGTATCAGAGCTTGTTTGAAGACCCGCTCATGTTGTAGATCGAGATCGTGAAGCCGAGTTGCCTCATCTCAATTTTATGTCATTTCCATACATTTATGGGCTAAGAGGACTATTCCATTGCATCCGTAGCACTCGTTTCAGTTAGTAACATTTTTCGTTTCACTCTAAAAGGTTTATGTTTTCCCAAGATATGGACATTACAGTCAGATCCGGAGGTATAAAGCCTAAATATGGATTTTTTAAATTTCTGCAAAGTTTTATTTTGGTTTTATTTCGGTTTGATATTATTTGTTTCTAGGTTGCTACTCTTTTAGATCTGTGTATTCTATTTGCCCTGTGCCCTGTGCGATCTCGGAAAATCAGAAATAGATAGGAAAAGGTGCATCTTCTGGGTAAGCTAACCGAGATCTAACCCTTGTTGTCATCGAAAAGCGAAATTTTTTTCTTGTGTGAAAAGAGGTTTTTTTTTAGCATGCTCTCCAAGGTCATCTTCCACAACAAAAACACCCCCAATCCTCCTTCTAAATATTACAATATGTTTTTCTAGACCATTTGGTTAAAAGTTGCCTTATTAAGTAAGAGGTCTTGAGTTTAGGTCTCTCTTTTGTTACTTTTTTGAAAAAAATCATGCTAAAGTTGTAAAGTGTATTTCACTTCAAGTATAAAAGTGAATCACTATAAGTAGCTTTAATATTTTATTTTAGAGTTATTTATTTTGTATGCAGATTTTCTGTTATAAGGTAACTTCATTGTAAAAGTGATCCCCACTTCTCTTTATAAAAGTGGATCACTTCATAAAGCAGCTTACACTATCACATGGTCATTTGGTTACCGTTTATGCCTTTTTTTAAAAGGGCATAACTCTCACATGGGAAGTCCGTTTTCAGTGTCATATTTTTTAAAACCACATAACTTTTCGAGCTCTTTTCATCCAAATCATCAGTTTCATTTTTTAAATCCATATTATCTACATATTTAATATGTATTCTACAAGTAATGTCTTTCTTACCAACAACAACTACTTCCAATGAAAATATCATATGGAAGATTTATTAAGAAGTAAAGGCTTGTACTAGATTACCTTGGGAAAGGAAAAAGAACCCACGGATGATGATAAGAAAGAAAAATGGGCTAATAAGAGTGATGAAGCACGTGGACTAATCGGAATGTCCATCTCTCCTGATTTAAGGTACCACCTTCAAGAAATTGATGACCCCGAAGAAGCTTGGGACAAGATTGAATCTGTGTTTGGTAAACTCAATATTATTCGAGAACAACAGTTAGAAAATCAAATACTAACCTTGAGTCCAAGTGATTTTTCTTGCCTTGAAGACTATCTATCTTGGTTTAAAACACTACAATTTTATGTGAAGAATGTAAGATAGAAATGGAGGAAGAGCATTGCATATATCTTATTCTTTCTAAGCTAGGTAGTGCATATTTTGTGTTTGTATATATATTTTATGCCATGAGAGAGGCTCTAGGGAAAGCTTATGAAAAACCCACTCTTGAGTCCTTTTGTGTTGCTTTGATTAGAGAGGAAGATAAGCTTGTACAACTTGGAGTGATAAACACTACAAGTACCTCCAACAAAGCCTTAGTTTCCCAGTAGAAAGATAAACCCAAGTATCCCAAGAAGCAACATTCTCGCTACAACAACAAGAAACATAAGGGTCCCAAACCCGCTCAGACAGCTTCAGCTCCTAATGGTGACAAAGGAGAAAAATATAAAAGTAAGAATACTAACAGGCATTGCAACTTTTGTGATAAAGATGGTAATGATGAGTCCAATTGTTTCAAGAAGATGGTAGCTTTAGAAGTAGCGATGAAGAAGCACAACATTAGTATCGATTCTACTTCTTCTTCTTCTTCTCATGGACATGCACTTTTTTCTTCTGGTTTCTCCTTCAATACAAATTCTACCTCTAATTCTACTTCTGATGAGTGGCTTATTGATTTTGTAGCATCTTATCATATGGCTAAGGATAGAGCCATATTTTCCACTCTAAATTAATGTAACACCAAGAAAATATTTGTTGGTGATGATAGATCTCTTAGTGTTGAAGGATCTGGAACATTTCAAGTAGAAAATGGTCATTTCAATGATGTATTATGTGTTCCAAGTCTTTCTTGTAACCTTCTATCTGTATATCAAATCACTCATTCAGGTGAAGGTAAAACCGTAGAGTTTTCACCTCACCAAGTTGTAATCAAGGATCTAAAATATCCTAAGCATGTTCTTGCAACTGGAATTGTTGATGATATTACCAAGTTGTACAAATTTGACAACTTTGGGTCATCATCTTTTTCACCAGTTTTTGTTGCTCATAGTTATGACTTGAGAAAACTTTGGAATGAGTGATTTGGTCATCTAAACTATCGCTCATTTTAGCAACTATGGAATCAACAGATGGTGACTGGTCTTCTTCGTGTTTCATGCAGAGATGGTATTTGTGTCGGCTGTGTTCTCAGCAAACATCATCGAGACAGTTTTGAAAAACATGCCTCTTGGCATGCCTCTGGTTCTTTGCAGCTTGTTCACAGTGATTTGTGTGGTCCACTTTCTTCTCCTTCTTTTTCTGGGTTCAAGTATTTCTTAGCTTTCATTGATGAATTTTCCAGACGTACTTGGTTTTACTTCTTAAAACTTAAGAGTGAATTTTTTGACAAGTTTTTGGCCTACAAGGCCCTTCTAGAAAATCAATCTAAACAGCAAATTCAAAGGTTAAAAATAGATAATGGAGGTGAATATGTGAACAATAATTTTACAAGTTACTGCACTACACAAGTAATCCTGTTACAAGGGAAAAAATCCTTATGGTCAAGGGTAAACCACAACAGACAGGTATGACTGTAGAAATCAACTCAATTCCAACATATGATATACAAACTAATGTGCAAGATAAGAAAGAGGCCTACCTTGATCCAACGTTCAATGTTGTCCCATCATTGAGCACTTTGACCCAAAGCTTTATACCTGCAATCAGTTCTAAACAAACAAGAATAGCAAGTATATATTGATAATATAAAGGGGTTAGCACATTAGATAGAATATTCCATTAATAAACATTACAAACATGCCCATGGATACTATTCATATATTTGCACGATACGAATAGGAAGGGAAAGGAGTATTTTTATTAATAATTCATTAGTAGAAGTGACAACATTACAGACTTCCGTGTCGGCACGGTTCGAAACCAAGAAACCAAGTTCCTTCCAACTAGGTCTCCACCACTTCAATCCTCCACCAAAGGAAAGCTCATAGGAAAGAGGTAATAAGGTCCTCTCAACAATAGGGAAAGAGCTTGGGGTTTGAACACTATGTTCAGACTTGAGGGACAAAGGGATGCAGACTCAATATGAAGTAATTTCTCCAAAGTAACTTTGCTCTCAAAGTTGAATGTTTTCTCCTTTTTTTCCATCGCTTGGAATTGTTCTCTTATAGCATTCATAATGAAATTGAAGGGTCGAGTCAAAACGTTTCTAGTATATGGAAGGCCAAGGATCAGAGATATCATATCGTGACATGGAAACCCGACTCCATTTTTGTATTTTCTGGCACAAATCCTGATGTACTTGGGTTGTAGTGGAGAAGCCTACGTATACACATCTTGTATAGCAGATAGGGAGAGTATATGTGGGAAAATGTGTATTTTGGGTTCTGGATTCATCAAAAAGGGGTGATAAGTCTGCATAGGGAAATGGAAAAAGGCCTTCTGTGCAAGATAGCAATGGTGAGTCAAATCTTTCTATAACAGATGCCCCCTAATGTGTGAGATCAGAAGAGTATCTGCGATGGATGAAATACATTATAAATAACCTAGAAGTGGAGTGGTAGAGAACCAGCTGGACGAACTCAATTGCTCATTACATTTTTTACTAACTTTGCATACATGGCTGCCAAGAATAAAATGTAGATCCATGTGGAAAATATACCAAACAAGTGTTCATGGCCATGAATAGGAAAATACAAGTGAGGTTACATGCCAAAATCTATCATAGTCACTAACAAGGCCCAGTGAAACCAGTCTCAAAATCAATATGAAGATATATGTATACCATGGAGTACAATCTGATCTCCCGTGATCACTGAAGTCAAATAGGTAATGGTCCAATGAAAAAGGAAGCAACAACGCAGGAAAGTTGTGGCCACATAGTGATTTCTTCAAGTCTTCTACCCTATCTGTCAAGGGTGCAAGTCTACATTATGTGAATAAAGGAGTTGAGGTCGAACACAATGAGACATCGTTTGATTACCGGTCATTGAGGTATATCGTTAACAAACGTGAGACAACCTACCAATAATGAAAGTAGGTATCAAGGCACCGAGTACATTCCTACAAGTGTGAATGTAATATATAACCAGGTATGCAATGTATAATAATATATAAAAATATAAATAATTGATAAAAGTATGATGATTACAATTGAGAATGAGGGCTTGTTTATATACCCACGCAGGGTTTCCCTTTCACCAATAGACATGTCCTTTGAGAACATGTCCTTTCATTATTAATAATTACTATTTACTAACTATTTACTAATTAATTATTATGTTATGAATATATATTTATATGTATTTTATGTTCATAACATTGCCTTCCTCTTAAAAATGATTTGTCCTCAAAGCACTTGTAACGACAGGTGTAACTGACGAAAATGTTTTGATTCCCATGTTGCATCTTCCTCTGGAAGGTTTTTCCATTTGATAAGATATTCTTTGATTATGCGAGATCGTAACTTCTTTTCTCTAGAGGCAATAATGGCTTCTGGTTCTAAAATTATTCTGCCTTCTTCGTCCAACAGGGGAAGTAAAGTTTGCACCTTTTGTTGTTGTCCAACAACTTTTTTTAGACATGATACATGAAAAACGTTGTGGATACGACTTTTATCTGGTAAGTCTAATCCATAAGTGACGTGACTGATTTTTCTGTTAATTTGATATGGTCTGTAATATTTCGGGGCTAATTTATTCTTTCCTTGTTGTTTAAGTGATAATTGTTTGTATGGTTGAAGTCTCACAAATACCCATTCTCCAACTTTGAATTCTCTTTCTGTTCGGTGTTGATCAACTTGTTGCTTCATTCTATTTCTTGCTATAACCAAGTTTTCCTTGAGAATTTGCACAACTTTTTGACTTTCGTCTAAAATCTCTTTTACTGATGCGACTTTTGTTTGATTTGTGGCTAACTCTTTCCATGATGGTGGTGGATATCCATAAAGAGCTTGAAATGGTGTCATTTTATCTAATGTGTGATATGTGGAGTTATACAACCATTCAGCGAGGTGCAACCATTGAAGCCATTTATTTTGCTTATCAGTGGCAAAGCAACGAAGGTAAGTTTCTAAGCACTTGTTGACAATTTATGTTTGTCCATCTGTTTGTGGATGATAAGTTGAGCTCATATTAAGAGACGTCCCAATTTGTTTGCAAAACTCTCTCCAAAAATTCCCTTTGTCTCTATCACTAACGATAACTTTGGGAAAACCATGTAATTTATAAATGTTTTTACAGAAGACTTCAGCTGTTTGTTTTGCGAAGTCTATTTTTCTTACTCCCATAAAATGTGCATACTTGGTTAGTCTGTCTACTATCACTAAGAGATACTGGTAATCCTTCAATAAAATCCATTGAGATTTCTTCCCATTTTTTGTTAGGAACATGTAACGGATGGAGTACTCCTGGTGTTGATATATTTTCAGTTTTGTTTCTTTGGAAAAGATTACAGTATGCTACATACTTTTGAATGTTTGTGCTCATCCCTTTCCAAAAGAATGATTGACGAGGATTATAATATATTTTGAAAAATCCAACGTGGCATGCGGTTGGACAGTCATGAGATTCTTGGAGTACCTTGATTTTAAATTTTGAGTTATTGTTCAAATAAATTCTTCCTTTATACCATAAGATGTCGTTCTTCCATTCGAACTTGGGGTATTGGGTTAAATCATTGATTATGGAGAATGTCTCTATGTTTTTGGCATATTCACTTTGGATTTTGTTCAGCCATTCTGGAATTGTGATTGATACTGCAAAGACTTGTGCTTCTTCATCTTTTCGTGAAAGAGCATCAACCACTATGTTATCTTTTCCTCTCTTATGTAGTATCTCCATATCAAATGTGGCAACTTTTTCTATCCACTTTTTTTGTTCAGTAGTTAATGTTTTTTGTTGTAACAAACATTGTAGACTATTATGATCTGTACGTACTAAGAACTTGATTTTTAAGAGGTATTGTCGCCATTTGGTTAATGCATGCATGATTGCCAGCATTTCTTTATTGTATGTGGATTGTAAACATTATTTTTTGTTTAGTTTCCTACTTTCAAATGCTATTGGGTGTCCATCTTGCATTATGACTGCTCCAATCCCAAAACTTGAAGCATCAAATTCAATTATGAAGGGTTTGGAGAAATCAGGGGTAGATAACACGGGGTTTGTGGACATAATTTCTTTTAAATTTCTAAAACATTTTTCAGATTCTTCATTCTAATGGAAGGAGTTATTCTTTAGGAGATTTGTTAGGGGGGTAGTTAAGTGAGCATAGTTTTTGACGAATCATTGGTAGTATCCTGCCAAGCCTAAAAATCCTCTTAATTTAGATATACTTTTTGGTCGGAGCCATTCTGTAATTGCTTTGATTTTGTTTGGGTCTACCTTAACTCCATTTTTGGAAATAATGTGACCGAGATATTCTACTTCCTCCTTGTCGAAAGTGCATTTTGACATTTTTTTGTAGAATTGATTTTTTTCTAGAATAGATAATACTTGTCCTAAATGATTTATGTGTTCTTTCCATGTTTTGTTGCACACTAAAATGTCATCAAAGAAGACTAAAACATATTTTCTTAGGTGTGGGTGAAATAGTTCATTCATAGTTGCTTGGAAGGTGGCTGGGGCCTTAGTTAGCCCAAAGGGCATTACCTTGAATTCATAGTGTCCTTCATTGGTTTGGAAGGCGGTCTTTGGTACATCTTCTAATCTTACCCTAATCTGGTAATATCCTTATCTCAAATCGAGTTTTGAAAAAAAATTGGCTCCATGAAGTTCATCCAACATTTTGTCGATGAAAGGAATGGGAAATTTATTTTTAATTGTTATCTTATTAAGCCCACGATAATCTATGCATAACCTAAAGGAACCATCTTTCTTTCATACTAGTACAACTAGGGTTGAATATGGGCTTCCACTTTTTGTGATAATCCCACATTTTAACAAGTCTTGAACTAATATTTCTATTTATGTTTTATGATGATGGGGGTATCTATATGGTCTAATATTGATTGGGCTTGACCCTGGTTTAATTTCAATTAAGTTTCCAATTCTTCTTTGTGGAGGTAAGTCCATGGGGAGGTCTTGAAACACCTTCTTGTGTGTTTGAATTAGGTCTTGGATTTCTGAATTTTTGGAGTCTTGTTCTGGTTCTTGTATTCCCATGTGGTGGCATTGGATAAAATAGGTAGTTTCTCCTTTCCGAATCATTTTTTCCATCTGTTGAGATGATACACCTTGTGTTTGGGGGTGTTGAAAACCATATAATTTATAAGTCAGCCCCTACCATTTGAATTTGATAAAATTCTCTTGGTGATTGACTGAGTAGGTGCCTAAGGTTTGCAACCGTTGGACTCCTAAAACCACGTCTACTCCTCCCAGGGGTACGGTGTAAAATTCGGATTCCAAATTGAAATATTGAATTTGGAGTTTCACCTTATGGAATTTTCCTACATTTTCAATTTTCTTACCATCTGCGACCATCACTTTCATATCTGGTACTAGATATACAAACAATTTAAGGTTCCTTGCGACATTGATGTCGATAAAATTGTGGGTACTTCCTCTGTCGATTAATATTGTGACGTTATCTTTTTTTATGTGTCCTTTTAATTTTAAAGTTTGTGATTGGCTGATGGTTGTGATGGTTGCTAATGATATTCTTGGTGTGTCATTATCTAAGAGATCTGACATGTCATTTTGTTTTTTTCCCATTTCTTCTGTAACTGATTCTTCTGTGTTTGATTCCTCGATGTTTTTTGCTTGGCAAGTGTATAATTTTTTTGACTTATCTTCTGTGTGACATTTGTGTCTTAGGTCCCATTTTTCACCACAGTATTTACATTTACCTTCTCTTATTCTTTTGTAATCCCGACTTCTTCTATATTCTCGTAAGTTGGGTGGTATATGTTTGGTCAGTTTCTGTGTTTGTGTTCTAGTTTATGTTTCTTCTTGAATAAAACTTGTCGAATCTTGATTGGCCTTCTAGCTTTTCTTCTGTTGCTTTTGCCTTGCGTCTTACTATTTCAACATTAGTGACCTCATGTAATTTTAACTCGTCTTGGATATGCGACTTGAGACCACCTATGTAAGATTGGAGTAATTGATCATCAGATAATCCAAATACTCTGGTGGCCAGGGATTCCCATTGATGTGTAAATTCATCTTCGTTGCCTTTTTTTTGTAGCCATGTGAGTTTGGAAAAGAATTCTTGCTCTGAGATGACCTGGAATATTTAAAAAAAAACATTTTTAAAGGAGTTCCAAGTGTATGATTGGATTCTTCCTTTCTACCATATGTACCAATTGTATGTTGTGCCTTCGAGGAACATGGATGCATATTTTACTTTTTCTTCATCAGTTGTAATAGTATATATTTGGAAATATTCTTCAGTTTTGTTAAACCAAGCCACACATTGGTTATCGTTGCCATTGTATTTTGATAGTTCAATTTTGGCTTTGGGAGGATAAATCATTAGATATTGATATTGTGATATGGTTTGATGATTTGAATTGTAGGGAGGCGATGGCAGTGGAGGTGGTGATGTGTTAGAAGTGCTTGAATCATTTGATTGTGATTGGAGAACTTGTTGGTGTCCTTGATCTTTTATTAACTTTAAGAGCTCATCATGCTTTATTTGTTGCTATTGTGTTATTAGACCCAGACTTTGTTGTAATTCTTCTGTTATTTTTTTTTCAAGTTTTCCAAACCTTGTTGTAAGTTAATCCCAATTTCTTGAAAAATATCGTCTTTAAGATCTTGTTTTATAATTTCTATGCCTCTTCGTAAATCGCTTCCAACTTCTTTTGAAATCTCTTCTTTTAAATTTTGGGTCAGTTATTGTCTGAGTTCTTCATTATTGACCTTATTTCTTCTCGCAATTCGTCATTAGTATTTTGTAATGCTTTTTCGAGTAACTGTTGGGCGTTTTTGCATTCTTGGTCTATTTTTTCAATTTGATTTTTTAATTCTGCCATTTTCCTGGTACTTGGGGGTGAATATTTCCTAGCAATTTTGACTGATTGTGTTGTCTTTCACTGCTCCACTTGCTAGAATAATAATAATTTTATTTTATTTTTATTTTTTTTAATGTGTAAAAAAAAAT
>ML806871.1:38388-49707 GCA_009831015.1 Picea engelmannii
CAATTGAGAATGAGGGCTTGTTTATATACCCACACAGGGGTGCCATTTCACCAATAGACATGTCCTTTGAGAACATGTCCTTTCATTATTAATAATTACTATTTACTAATTAATTATTATGTTATGAATATCTATTTATATGTATTTTATGTTCATAACAGTGAATAAAGGAGTCAGTGTCGAGCACTTGATAAATCCATTGATCAGGAAACATTGATGTATTCTCATCTGTCAATGGCGAGAGAGCCTACCACTAATGAATACAAGCCTCAAGGTACTCATAGAACTCTAGGTCCCGGATCCAGAAAAAATGAGCTAAAGTCGATGGAAATAGACCCGCTAAAAGGAGAACATTAAGGCATCTCTCATCATTTAGCACGAGGAATAAAGCAGGAGCTTCATGATTTGGTGGATATCAGACGAAGAACATGTTCACATACCAATGACCCTATGCGTATTTCACATTTACCAAATGCAAGAGGTATACAAAAAAGATCCTCTGAATAGCAGCCAATGATGAAAATTGTTGAAAAAGGCGAGGAAACCACCAATAAGGATAATGGAATCCAAGACATTGTATGAATCCCAAAGTGTGAATATAAGTCTTACCGTCGAACACAAGGGAAACCACCTTGTCAACGACCAATGATGAAATGTTGATTGTTGGGTTCAAGGTGACCTACCAATGATAAAAGTAAGGCGAGGGTGCATAATAAGACCATAGTATCATGTGATTTTGAGACAAACTAAGGGTATGGCTGACATGCAAAGTCAAGATTTCTAAGGAGTGTTTGACATAGGTTGATAGACTTCCATTGAACAAGAGCATGAGACATATGGTGGAATCTGACAGCATAGACTCAATCATGTGACTATTATATGCAGGAGGCATCGATAATTCTCTCTATAGGGATTGGAAGAGTAATCAGTCGGTAGAGAAAACTCTGTAATGAGATTAGCTTCCTAAGGCTATGCTAAACCCAAAATTATGATGACGCAAGGACTCAATAACTTTTTTCTTTGTTCAAAGGTGACACTACTGCTGCCAATTATAATATAGTACTCCATTCATGTCCGTCTTTTTTGTTTTTTCATAAAAAATGAATGCTATGATACAGAGGAGGAAACGAGTGCCGCAAGTAAGAAAAACTAGTTCCAGCAGTGGAACGTACCTATGCTCAATGCAAGGAAATGCATGCAGGAGATGGAAACTCAGGGTGATGTTTCCTCCAAGGTATAGGGTGTCAAATTGCGAAGGATATAAACAAGTCTCTTCTTGGTTGAGGATGCAAAAACTGCTTAGGCAACGATTTATAGCGCAAAGTGAGAACCGGCTAAAGGTTCAATACTACAAGCGAGGGCATGAGATGCAATCACAACTTAACGCCAAAAAATATCATTGTTTATGTATTTTAGTCTACTTGGTGTGAAAAAGGGGTAAACTTGTGCCAAATAGATGTCTTTTCAAATCTAATTTACGAGTGTGAAAAAGACAAGTTCACTCGGCAATCTTTTCCATTTTTTATAATGAGTCGGAAAAGAGCTTAACTAAGACTCATGACCTTTCAAATCCAATTTAACGAGTGTGAAAGGGACAAATCACTCGGAAAAAATTTCAATTTTTTAGACGATTCGAAAAAGAACTTAACTAAGACTCATTTGGGAGATTCTAGGCGGCAAGTCATGGGGGAGGCCAAGGCTCCCATGTGGACCTTCTATGGAATGTTAGTATCTTACGAAGAACCAACACAAGCTTGGGAAGACTCGAAGCTCTCCAAGTCAAGGAGGGAAAAGTGATAACGGAGGTTATTGTCTCTGTGTTATATCAGATAATGTATCTCCCTAGAAAAGACATAGGTGGAGGCATTGGATACTCCACAAGACCATCCCAATCAAAGGGAACCTCATCAAGACTTGGAGGGAGAGAACTCAGGAAGAGTAAAACTCTCTCTTGTTCAAAAGGTGAAGTACTAGAAATGCTAAGGACATGGCATAGAAGGTATAGAACCAAAACCAGAAGAGAGGGATCGACCAAAACTTGCATTGGCATGATCGCTTCCTTAGACTTGTCACTCTCCAAGAGAAGAGTGGGGTCGATCGAATATTGCATCGATACGACCACTTCCTCAACCATTGGTTGAATAGGATGCGAGACAACAAGGTCAAGAGGTGCATCACCCCCAAACATAGGAGAGGTGTCGGTCAAAGATTGCATCGACACGACCACAGGATGAATGGGATGTGAGACAACAAGGTCAAAGGACGCATCAACCCCTAAATGAAAAGGGGTGTCATCCAAAGATTGCATCGGTGTGACTATTTTATCAACCAAAGAAGGAACAGAGTGTTGTGAAACCATAGATGGCTCAGAACCCGAAGGGCCCTTAGGTGAGCCCCACGCTAATGGTATCTCAACAGTAACATGACACAAATGAGTAAGGTGACTTCCTTCACAAGTATTGTAAAGGAATCTAGGCGTACGTCTGAGACATATAGGATTCTCAATCATATGAATGCCGCCATCATGACTTGTAGTGGTTGGTGGCATGCTCCTAGTATGACTTGCAGAGGCTAGTAGCAAATCTCCAACATGACTAGCAGAAGTTGGTGATGGATCCCCAACATGACTAGCAGAGTTTGGTGATGTATGTGTAGTGTGACTAGCAGTGACCAGACATGTTCCCCCTGCATCACTTGCAGTGGCTGGTTGCATGTCTTCAACATGACTCGCAGAGGTTGTCGACCAATATCCAACATGACTAGCAGAGGTTGGTGATACAATGCCAGTATGACACGCAATGACTGAACTTGTGCCCCCAGCATGACTTGCAGCGACTAGTTGCAGGTCTTCAACATGACTCACAGAGGTTGTCAACCAATCTCCAACATGACTAGAAGAGGTTGGTGATACAATGCCAGTATGACACGCAGTGATTGGACTTGTGGCAGTGGTAGATTGTGGCATTTGAGACCAAGGTCCAAGGAAATATTGGTTTTGAGAAATTGTAGGCCAGGAAGGATCCTAGTTTACACCATGTCCCTGTCCGGCGGGGTAGTATCCTCCTCCATACTGATTTATAAAGGTTTTTAGGGGCATCGACACTGAGGAAGCCTCTTGTGAAGAGAAAGCGACATGACAAGGGTCACTCACGTGAGGATATATGTTTCCCCCATATGAAGGAAATTCGTGAAGGGGGTTGCCTATACTATAATAATAATTTCCCCCGGATAGAGGAAAGGTGGAGGTCAACCATGGGAAAAGTTTTTGTAGGAACCGACATGGCGGAAGAATTATAGGTGGACGGAGTGTAATAAGTAGAATGATTGCATAGTTGGGCACTTACTTCTCGCATAGTGGATTCGTAGGAAGGAATATTCCAACCTCCTACCGTAAGAGGTGTTTGAAGAATATGACTCCCACCAAATGGAGAGGGATAAGAAGGAGGCATCATTCTCCTAGACCCAAAACTTGTATTCACATAAGGAGGCAAGACAGAGGATGGAAAGTGCGAAGACATATCATACATACCATGAGAAAAATTATTAGAGACCCAAGGCATGGACTGGGTGTTATAGTTCGGCAAACCATTGTGAAAAGAAGAAGGATCTATCCCCATGAAATGAGTATGTATCATGGGATGGGTAGCAATAAATGAGGGAGAAAAAGAAAATCCACTATCCATGATGATGACACCCAAAAAAGACTTCTAAGGCCAACTAGTAGTCAAAGAGCATACCAAAAGTCAAATGGCCAATATGCATGCAAATGGGCTAAAGTGGTTGAGTGGCCTCCCTCTCTAAAGAAGGTATGTATCATCCAAGAGGGACCTGAGATTGTCCGCTAAAGTTTGGAGGTAACAGAATCAGTTATAGGGGCCCTCGTGGGATTAACAACCAGTCGGTCAAATCCCCCTAGAGAGGTAATCCTCCATAAAGGTTATGTGTTGTCCGACCCCTATCTGACCCAGGATACAAGTAGAATAACCCCTGCAAGTAACCTATGAGATACCTAAGTCAAGAAACTAATAAACCACTGTATAATCGATGCACAGGCGAGCAGTCATAAGTCTAGATCACCGTATGGGCAAGGTAGAAAATCCCGAAATGTTGAAATCATCGCCTCTCATAGAGGTATGGGTAATAGAAAGATCCCCAAATATGAATAAATCCACAGAAATATCTCTGACGCTAGGTGAGTATCCAGGGGTTATCCCTTCAACTAACTTCACGTGACCTCGTGATTAACTCTGGTGTGAACGGAGCCTCCTGATCTTACCAATTATACAATGGACTTCTCAACTCCCTGTCTCAAACACATATGTTGATTTAATTTCCTTGGAGAAGTTTACTCACAAAATCCTATTCCAAGGCATTAAATCCTAGACTAGTTTGTGCACCCTAAAAATAAAATCGTGACTAATCAATTTTAGTTTATAGCGTAAGTTTTATTGGTCATGATTACTCAAAAGGGTATGGAAGTGAAACTCGTGATGTTATGACTCTGCAAGAAAATAAATATGAATATAATGGAATTTCTATCTTTAACTTTTCAATGAATGATATGCTAATAAAAACAGTGCAATTTTCAATTTCAACTCTGTGATTCAGAAGTAAAATGCAATCTTTCGCTAAATGCACTAAGTTAATGATAAAGGTTCAAAGACAAAAATGCCAACCGATGCAAAATGTCTATTTTTTGTATTTTCAATATATTAAAGAGAAAATGCATGGACTGAAAAGAAACATGGTATATAAACTCTACTGTGTATAAATGAAATAACTCAAGAAGAATACCAAGCAAGCAAGAAAACAGCTCAGGGTTCAAGGACAAATCAAAAAATGAAAAACAACGAGAAAGACTACGCCCAAAAATTCAACTCCAAATAGGTTTCATGTCATCCCAGAGAAGCTCAACAGGCACTACAGAGACCTAAGAAGGCTCAAAAAACACCAAATCCCACCCAATAGTCACTAAACCAAGCGAACAAGCAAGGGAAAGTGGTATACGTGACTTTTCAGGAGAACATAGCGTATATATGCATCTTGCAGTGAGACAGCAAGCGTGTATACATGACTGTCAAGGAAAAAGGAGCGTATAGACTTTAAAACAAGGCCAGGCAAGGGCAAGAAGGCTGAAAACTCAAACCCAGAGTGAACAGAATCCTTCAAGAAGTGATACAACAAGAAACACAAAGGAAAAAGAGCAATGTAAGAAGAAAAAGTACTTCAACCCTTAGAAGGAAGATCTCTCCCCAGTAGAGTCAACATTTTTGTTAGAAGGGAAAAACTCTCTATGGTCAAGGGTAAACCACAACAGACAGGTATGACTATTGTTGGGACTCATAAATGTCCTATTCTCATCCACCTTTCCCTTCATTATTCTCCACATTTCATTGCCCCATTAACCTTTCACGATATCATTTCCATAAATATACTTGGGTTTCACCTTAGTGTTCTCCACTTTATTCATTTTAGTATTTAAAAGGAATTTGTGATTAAATGTTATAAAATCAACATGTTTTCATATATATCTCAAATATGTGTGAGTTTTGTAATGTGTAGGAATATGTGAAGGATTAATTCAAAGGAATTCTCGAATACTTCCTCCACCACTTCAATATTTGAAGAGATAATTCAAGCCCATTCCAAGGATAAGATCATGGAGATTTGGTTGTAATATATTATCCAAGATATATGAGAGATATGTGTGAGGATTTGAAGGGATTATATTTTGTAATAAAGGGAAATAGGTTGAGAGAAAAGTGGATCTATAATAATGAGATGGTTATCTTATCTTCAAGACTCTCATGTATAAAAGAGAGTGCTCTCTCTTCATGAGATTTTAGTTGTAATTAGAGAATTAGAGTAGTCATTAATGGTAGTCATTAGGATTCGAAAGAGAAAGGGATTCTTAGCTTTGATTCATGGTTTTGGTTTTCATGCTTTCATTATTTTTTTTTAAAGATTGATTTGATTATTGTAATACAAGATTGCTTCATTGGTGAGATCTCACATATGTTGTTATGCCATTCAAATATTCACTTGTTGTATATTCTTTTCCTTCATGTAGTTCTCCATTTCTAGATTAATTTCCTTCACGTAATTTCCCATTCCTAGATTAATTTCATTTACGCAACTAGATTAATTCAATTCAGTCGTGTGTTAGATTAATGATTCTATTTCAGTCGTGTGTTATATTAATGATTCAATTTTAGTTGTATCTTAAACATTAGATTAGATTAGTCTCGCTTCAATCTTGCATATACTTTGCATGTGCTTCGTTAGTTTACAAACCGTGGGTTGACAAATTAGATAGTTGGGCGAGTACTACAAGTCAATTAATACAACATTAGTTCGGCCCAATATAACGACGGTCATTCCCTTGTCACGATTGTTTTTCCTTTTTATGTTCATTTGAACAGAACGATTGTTGTTCCTTTTGTTACGATTGATGTCCCTTTGCAGGGGTTGCATCTCTGGAGGACAGGTATTGAAAACAGAAGGTAAGAACCTACGTAGGTAACAAGTAAAACACTTGCACCAGCGCCTACCTTTGGATGATGCATAGAGGTTATATTTTAAGACATCTTTAGAGCCCAAAATTTTGGCGTCATTGTCGAGGAAGCACGATGGATTGAGGTATTAGTTTCTTTTTCATTTCAATTCCTGCAAGTGTGGTAGTTTAAATTTATTTTCCATGCAAGTGTGATTAGACATGCTCCTAAATCTAAGGTGACATATGGGTAAGGACATGTAGCGTAGTGTAAATCTCAATTCCTACAAGTGTGGTAGTTTATATTTCTTTTTCATGCAATTGTGATTAGACATGCTCCTAACTCTGAGGTGACATATGGGTAAGGACATGTAGGGTAGTGTAAATTTCAATTCCTGCAAGTGTGGTAGTTTAAATTTATTTTTCATGCAAGTGTGATTAGACATGCTCCCAACTCTGAGGTGACATATGGGTAAGGACATGTAGGGTAGTGTAAATTTCAATTCCTGCAAGTTAGTGTAAATTGCAATTTTGTAAGTGTGATCTACATGCGTTGGTTATAAGGGTCATAGAGTTGCTTCAGTGTAGATTCCTCACTATCCCTACCAACTATCAGGAACGTTTTAATTTTCGCGACTGTGAAGAGTAATTATTTTCCGTTTCAGTAAGAGTGATTTTATTCAAGTTTTTTATTATTTTAGATTTCAGTTTTGGTTTCTGTAAGAATCCTTCTTTTTTTTTAACATGACTTAACAATGAATTTAAGCTTGTAACAACTTACTCAGATCCTAGCAAAAATCGGGGTCTCATCTTCTCTAGAAGAGGAGATCTTGACAGCAGTCAAAATCTTATTCACTCCTCCCGAGGCGAACGAAGAATCAACATACGAAGGACCTTGCACATTTAATGAAGAACCATTAGGTGCACAAGAGGTCGAGGAGGACAACAAGGAGATGCAACATGATCTAAGTAAGACAAATTATTAGCTTGATCGAAAGCTTGATCGAGCGTTGGTTTCAAGCAAGTACTAGGTTAGATTCATTTAGCTTTTCTTTTTCTTTTTTTAATTTCCGGTTTCAACCGCTAATTTCAAACATTTATACATATTCCCGACTGTCAATTGCTAAATTGAAAAATAACATTTTTTTTATTACTGTTGTGTGCATGGCTACATTGGCTGTTTGATTACACATAACTAATTTCTCATTTCTAATTAGCGTAGTGTAGGTAGGGTTTTATTTTCAAGTTTTTATTTTTTATTTTTGCTAGAATAAGTATGCTCTCCTCTGTGCTTCATGTGATCGTGAGGATTAGAAAGTAGGATGACTAGGATGACTGATTGATTGATTTCAGGAATATCAATTAACTAAGGAAAAGAATATTTTGCCTAATCTATTTTTCGTCTTCTGTTTGCTGGTAAATTTTTAATAAGCTTGCAAAATAATTTTTATTTTTTTTTCATTTTGAAAACATAATAAAAACATAAATAACATTTGTGCATCCTCACACATAAAGCCTGCAAGATAAATTTGTATTTTTATAATAGAAATAAATAGAAGAAAAGTTGTGCATCCTCGATCTGCAATAAAACAGTAAGTACATTCAGAAAAAAAAAAGAATAATAACAATAAAAATAATAAATAAATAAATAAAAATAATAATGTAAATAAATAAGGTCTGCAATTCATACAAGACAAGAGTTGCACATAAACTCCAAGCTAAAATAGTAGTTGAAACAATTTCATGACCACACTCTTCTCGTTTTAAACTTCAGCCTGGATTATTTTTGGTTTGCGTGCCTTGTTTTTGCTCTCGACTCTTATCATGTAGATGCCTAGAAATAACCCTGCAAACAAAAAAAATATCATGAATTTTATGAAGAAACCACTGCATAAATCGAACAAATAAACAACTTGAGAGGGTATGCCCATCAATAATTTAACTGCTCCTCTCCTCACTTTAAAATGCATAGGTCAAAGGCAGTCAATCAATATCTTGGTTTCAACCAGCCTTCACTAAGTACAGGACTCTAATTTATCTTATCAAAATGAAATTGTTTATCGATGTTCACTATTTCCACTGTGCATAAACATCTACTTCCATATTGCTCATGCGCCATAATGAAAATGAAGAGAACAATGTTGAAGGAGATATGCAGCGTTCACTCGGCCGAATGAATCCACACCAGGAGTTGGAGATGTTACTTAAACACGGTCGAATGCAATTTCATGCGATTGGTACGCAGATCAAATGTCAAATTTGGACGAGATGAAGGCGCATGCTCCAACAGCCTTGCTGGAATAACTGATTAAAAGAAATAAGCAGGGAAATTCATGTTGAGAGGGATCGACCAGGTAAGAAGATCCATTTTTTTCTAAGCATATCCTCTGAATCTAGTTTTTGATTCATTCTTATCTCCTCGTATCCATTTATATCCAACTCAATACAAATACTTTCTTCCTGAGGTTGAAAATTTTGTTTATATCGAAGCGGTCCGCGTTTTTAGTTCCAAGATAGCATATTTAGATGGGATAATTCTAATGGTTGGTGTTTGCATTTATTTAGCAGTTTTTGGAAATTAATGAAGATTTGGACCTTCATGTTATATCTAAAAAATCAGGTTTGATGCACTCCGCAAAATTGAAAACGATATCAAAACTAATGTAGAGGATGTTATATCAAAACTAATGTAGAGGATGTTGTGGAAGCCCTTTAGTTGCTAAATGTTGCAAGATATATCAATGTCTAGTTCGCAAGGGCTGAAGATGGGCAAGGAGGTTATATACGTGACAAGTATGAAGAGAAGTCATATTATCATCAAGAGACACCGAGATATCAACGTCGCCCATGGCCTAGAAGTGATAGACAGTTGGCCTGGATGCGTTACGCGCCACAGTCGCAGCAGAAACCGATTCAACAATGAATGTGGGATGAGAAGATTAGGGAGCATTTCTTCATAAAAATCTTTGTATCCAGCCCATCTTGGCACTGCAAATGGCACAACTAGTAAATTTTGAATGTATTCGATTAATTGAGACACGTGGTCAATGGGCGAATTTCAAATAGAAGGGCAGTCGACAGGCACCAATTCACAATGGTTGATTTAAGAGGAAGTATCATACAATCTGGATGGGTTATTCAAAATGTGGAAGATATGAATGTTTTCCTGGTCACGTTTATTGTTTAGATCAATCTTGCTGGCTGGGTGTCCAAATTGGTAACCATTTTTGTCTTCTAAAATTGATAGATACATGTGCTCGCAACAACAAGATGACTCTGATACACTATATTTGTAAGGTTCTTGCTGAGAAACTACCAGAGCTCCTTGATTTTAATAATGATCTTGCTCATTTGGAAGCCGCATCGAAGAGACAATTGAAGACATTGGCAGAGGAGATGCAAGTTGTAAGCAAAGGTATAGAAAAGGTTGAGCAGGAACTAACTGCATCGGAAAACGATGGTCTAGTATCTGACGGTTTTAGGAAGCTATATGGAGATGTTCCCAGCAAGGTCAAATGGATCTTCTTCATCAATTAGAGGCTTTGAAGAGTTGCGGCAGAATGGATATCACGTCTCAACGACCGCAATGGAAAATGGAAAAACAGTTATGAATTGGCAGAGGATGGAGTTCCAAGTGTTATGAATATTGGCAAGTCAATGATCGAAGGAATTTCGGCCTCACCTTTTTATTATAAATATTTGGGAAACCCTTTTCCTCCGGCTAAATCATGATGACACTCAGAAGAGTTTCTAGTGGCATTGGGAGCTGCATTATTCATCATCAATCTGCTTTCTTCAGCTCATAGAGATGATGAGACGTTTGAGTGGAAACATGCTCATGCCACTTTCTATGGAGGAGCATGTGGATATGGAAATTTATACAGCCAAGGGTATGGAACAAACACTGTCACTCTGAGTACGGCGTTAGGGTTCTATGAGATTCAGTGCAGAGTGAAGGCAGATCCACAATGGTGCCTCCCAGGCACTTCTATCATTGTCACGGCCACCAACTTATACCTACCAAACTACGCTAAACCCAACGACAATGGTGGGTCGTGAAAATGGAAAACATGTCTGGCACGAGTATCTATTCCAATCTGGACTGTTGGGTGCATATTAATATTTGGATTGAGAAACTTACACTCAAGTTCTTCTCGTATAGTGGGATGATATGGAGAAGATTCGGACTTGGACCTTGCGCGGGCTTTGCAAGAGTAGGAAATGGCATATCTCATTTCCCTCTTCAAGGACTCCAATCTATGTGCCATCCATGCCAAGCATGTCACCATTATGCCCAAAGACACCCACCTTGCCCGCCGAATATGCTAAGTCTAACACTATGAGACATCCACCTCGCCGGAATGCAGAATATGGTGACTATGAGACATCCACCTCGCCAAAATGCAGAATATAGTGACTATGAGACTTCTGGACGTGGCAATTATGATCACGAATATTATATAGATGATAGTGGTGAGAATGAAGATGGCATTGATGCTAATACCTATGGCTTTGAAAGGAAAGCATTGGTTGATGGTGACCATGAAGATGTCGATGCATATTTATTTGAAAGAGATAAAGCATATGCCAGGGCACTTCAGGAAGCTGAAGACCGTTTATTGACAGCTAAAATAATGGTTTTGGCTTACATTAATGACCGGAGGATGACAATGAAGACAATGATAGCACTTCACGGGATGCATGGCAAGACGTAGATCCTAACAATATGTTGTATGAGAAATGCAGACTGAGAATTGATGTTGAGCGCTACAAATTTCTCCTATCTGCTGGAGTATTCATGGCGACGCTAAGGTATATAAAAAAAA
>ML806871.1:56517-75675 GCA_009831015.1 Picea engelmannii
CCCCCCCCCTCTCAGTATTGTTGGATATTGCATCAATTGGTATCAAAGCTAGGTTCCTTTAAGCACGGTCTAACAAACTGAAAGGAAGATCAAATTAAGAACACATGGATGGACAAAAGATTTACAATGAGAATGGAACTCCAATACTTAGAAAAGAAAAATACATATTTTTGAATATAAGAATGGAAAGTCATCTGAAGGCATTGGGACATGATGTATGGAATTCAGTGATCACTAATTATTTCCCACCAAATAGAGTAAGGACTCCAGCTCAAAATAAATCCAAGAAAATTAACTCAATGGCAATGAATACAATCCTTGATGGATTACCTGATGATATCAAAGAGAATATAGGTGAATGTAACTCTACAAAATAACTCTAGGAAAAACTAAAATACCTCTACTCAGATGAGAAGTCAAATGAAGCATTTCAATCAAAACAAAGTTCACTCTACAACAATTCTAGTGATGAAGATTCTCTTGAAGAAAACTCAGACATTGAAGCAAAATTCAATCTGGAATCTGAGCTTGAAAGTGATTTGGATGAACTAAGAAAATATAAACAAAAGTGTAAACAACTAAAGGATCAATTTAATACTATTAAAAAATTCAAGAAAGGGACTGAAGCCCTTGATAAAGTTTTCAGTTTACAAAGATTTCCCTCGAACAAATATGGCCTTGGATATGACCACGCACACATAATTAGAGGATCAAGTCTTATTACTCAGATTGAGGTTGAAGATGACATGTTTAGTGATGATACCTCCAAAGAATCTACTAATCCTCCCAAGAAGTATCAAATCAAAAGAGAATACTTGGCCATCAATAAAGGTAAAGACTCTCTATTGAAACAGTTTTTTAAAGTTTTTATTTCTAAGGCTAAAATTTTACTTTTTCGGGTTTCGGATTTTCATAAAGCATAACCCTCACTATAATTTCCAAAAGGTTGGTATCGAAGCCCCGACAAGCTTTATTATTTAAATAATTAAAGGCAAAAAACCAAAAATGTTATAAAGTCCCGACACGCTTTCTGTAAAGTTATTTTTTAAATCATGAAAAGATTAAAACCTAAAGGAGTTAAGACTAACCTTTAAAAAGTTTTTCGAGATTCGGGGTTTACTAAGAACATATGTTTTAATACATATCCAATCGTGGAATCCCAATCCCCAATTTCCTGAAATATGGAAGTTACTAATTATTAAAGATTACATTAATCGTATCACAATTTCGGGATGTGTGGTTCAACGATAACATACCTCTTGTCAACATGATCCCCGAAATCCTGAAACGTGAAGTCCCGACCCATAATCTATGTTTAAACTGAATTAACCCTATTTTGGAAGTTAGTCTTTAATCTTGATTAATTAATTCACTAATACATAAATTTAAGGCTTAATTTAATCTTATCGTGATTTCGCACTTTCGGGAATTAGGGTTCAGTGATAACATACCTCTTGTCATCATGATCCCCGAAATCCTGAAACGTGAAGTCTCGACTCATAATCTATGTTTAGATTGAATTAACTATGTTTTAGAAGCATGATTAACGGTAATTAAAATTCTTAGGTCTTTTCTTATTTTTGGTACCGTTGAATGAAATCTTTTGAATTTTGAATATGGGATTGTCGAAATACGGCCTTATTAATAAATAAATAACTGATAAATGTTGCACATATCTCATAAATATTTTTTGCATTAAATGTAATTGATTACAGGTCAGTTGTGCCAGTGTTTTTGTCATAAAATGAGTTTAAGGCGAATTCAAAATATGCGTTTCAAAACCTATTCTTGTTCTATCCTTCAAAGATAATTCACATTTGGCCAAGCTCATACGCTTCTTTTCTGTGACAGGTTTTCCTTCTAACATAAAGCTATGGTGCCAAAGAAAGCATCAAAGAAGAGTGAAGATACAGAGGAGATGTGTAACCTAGAAGGAGATATGATATCTGACACTACATCGCACGCCATCGACTCAATTAAATCCTGGACACAAATCTATGAATTCCTGGATTACGAAAGCAAAAATTCTCCTGTTGATTTCGAGAATCACTTTCGGGATATAGCATAATCGAAGCTTCATAAGATCCCAGCATGCCCTCAGTTCATGGCATATAATGACATGATCAATTGGGCCTTGGAGAAGGCCGATATCCCAATAAGAAGCATTTTAAACGATCAAGGGGTCGTTGTCGGCTCGTTCAGGCCAAAGCATATACAAGTAATGTGCAAACTCTCACCAAATCCTAAGCACATTTATAATGCCAAATTTTTAGCTGAATTTCAAAGGAAGGAGTGTACTGAGGCAGACCGAACTTATCCCGATTTAATCAGAGAATGGTGGAGATGTCCATCAAAATTTAGGGTCGATACCCATGGGGTTTATGCCACAACATCTTTGAACGAGTACATGGTCTATGTAGCCATTATGCTGTGTAGACTTTTCGGGAAAAAGAATCCCTGCCATTTTCCTACAGAATGGGTGCCCTTTTTAGAAGAAGTATTAGAAGGATACACTTTTAACTGGAGCAAGATTTTGTCTAATAACCTAGCCCAAGAAGTTTCAAATTACAGAGTTGCAAGATCTAAAGGTCAGCCAGTAACCTTTTACATGTCGGCGTACATTATGGATGCAATCTGCTTTGTGACTCCATTTCCCCTGATGAATTGGAGTTGGAACATAACCTGCCCCGAACCCATTCATGAGTATCACTCTGTTCTATGGGAAGAAAATGCTAAGATTGTGTTTTACAAAATTTGTCATTTCATAGTAATTCCAATGCATAAAATGTTTTATGGCTGTGAACCCCCTCGCATTTCTAAGCCAGTCTCAAAAAACCTCAAAGCAATAGTCGACTGGTTCATTGATGAAAACTTCTCTTACATTAGGGTTTATGGGTGCTCAATCCCCCCTCATATGCTTCCAAAATTCCTCCCATACAGACTGATATTGAGGGAGGTAGCACACCAAATAGTAAAAGGTGGTATTGGAATAGAGCTAAAGGAAGCTCAAAAGAAGTCCTGGACAATCTTCCATGTACATATCGGGAAATTTTCATTGCTAAACCTAGGCCATTATAAAGTGGAAGTCGAAGCACTAGAAGAAGTTAAACTGGTAGATATCGAACATAGAAAGCATGACCCTTATCAATTAGTAAACAGACATTTGATGCATTGCAATATGAAAGCTTATGAACATGAAAAATTTGTTTATGATGATATATTCAAAGAGGTTAAAACCTATGAGGAGGTATTGAATAGGGTACGAGCTTTATGACCCAACTTACAGACTGGTTTCATGTCCTTCCAAAGTCACAGGCGAAGTTGTTTGCCAAAGGTTTTGCAGGGTGAATCCACGACCCCTCCTCCAGATCAGGAAGGGCCTCCCCCAGGTTTTGAAACATATGCACAGGATAAAGAAAATACAAAGGGAAAAATGAAGGAGATTGAAATGCCTTCACAAGAAACAGAAGTTCCTCAGACAGAAAAATCAAAGGAAAAGAAAGGAAAGGAGTTGGAAACATCCCCAGAAATCCCTAAGGGTTTTCCCAAAACAGTAGGAGGAATAGCATCGATGGAACTTGGAAGTCCCATTACTTCTTTGACTCCATTGCAGTCTACCTATGGAAACCCCCAAGAGGGAGCTCTATACGTTAGTGATCTTGAGCATATTTCTAGAGACGAGATTCCTTCCTCTGATTACTTTTTCAGTAAAAAGAGGAACGCTATCCTGAAATAGGAAATGCATCCAAGAGGAGACATGATGATAAAAAAACACAAGATCATTGTAGATGGACAAAAACTTAAAGAAGGGGAATTTGCTACAGAAATATCAGGCACAATGGGGGCCTTAGCATCAGAAAATTTATACTTTGTGGGTAATTTGAGAACTATGTTGCAGCAGAAAGATCAGATGATAGCACTTCTACAAAATCAATTGAAGGAGACTGGAAGAAGTCTCAGTCGGGAGATAAACAAGGGTCTAGATCAAACCCGATTCAATGACATTCAAGAGATTCAAAAAATGAAAGCAAGCTTAGATGAAGCAAACCTGAAAATACAGGTCAGTCAAGCACAGGTCCTACAGCAAGAAGAAATGAATAAACAGTTACAAAATAAGATTAATTCCATTCAAAATCAAGTGGTAGAGATTGAAATCTTCCAAGCCCAGGTGTTGGAAATACATACAAAGATAGAAAAAGAGCAACAGGGAGTGTTTTTTAAGCTGGAATTTATTCAGAATTACTTTCAGGAAACAATTAAATCCTTGGATAGAATTTGCCTAAAAGAGAGAGAAGTAAAAGAAGCCAGAACAACTTTTCAAAAAGCAGTGGCTCTTTCAACAAAAGAGGAGGTCGGAGAGACTCAAAATTTATCTGTTTCAGAGTAGATTAAAGGTGATATAATACTCAAGGTATGGGAGGCAAACCTCGCAGAGAATAAGAAAATAACCAGAGAGGTTAATGACGACTGTCAAGGAATTTTCGACCTTTTAGAGAAAGCCTCATTAAACATTGGAAGAAACAACTGTTCAGGGTTGTTAGGAGAAATTAACATTGTTAAGAATCAATTAAGATTTAAGGAGGATCTGGAAGAAATTCAGGGGGAGATCCCACAAATAAAGGTAATCAATGTCACTCAAATCGACAAATGGATAGTGATGCCGAACTTAAAGTTACAAACTATTAAGTTCACAAGAAAAATAATCGAAGACCGTTTGCCTGAACTACAGAGAAAGTTCTTCCTATTTGAGGCGAAAGATATTCCATAAGATCCCAGAGTTTTGGTGCAATTTCTGGGAAAATGTATTTGTTATCTTAAAACAGACGAAGGAAGTTCATCAACGCAGACATGAAACACTGCTTTGGATATTTTCATCATTGAAATAATAAAGAGGTTAAAATAGAAATGTAAACAGTTCAACATTTCTCATTCATGTAACCGTAGTATTCGGAAGTTAGTTAATCACCAACAGGAAAAAGGTTTGGTGATCATGTATAAATATAATTTCATAAGACTGAGAAAAGGATTTTTGTTTTTTGGGAGCTGATTGTATTAGAAGTTTTATGATTTACAATGATATAGATAATGCAGAAGAGATTATGAATTCTGTCACCTTGAAGCTATGTGTTCCTTCACTCCATTTTTAATATCTTTAAACATCTTTCACTCTATATTTTTTTTTCTAATGAATGATCAGCTATAGTTTAATTCAAAATTCTATTGTAGTTTGAATTTATTTGATTATCTAATCATTTACAGTTTTTCCTCTATGATTGCTATCAGCAGTTTCAAGACCTGTAGGTCTGTTGGATGGTTATATCTTATACTTCATTAGAAATTTTGTTTTTCTCCCCTTATTTTGTTATGATATGAGATTCTTTCACGATTAAAGCCTCATATTCTTCAACAATGTTACTTTGTTTTTATTTTAATATTCTCAAATTACTTCAAGTATATAAAATGGCCTTTACTGTTATTATGTTATTATTTTGAGTTCCAAAACTCCTTTTCTATTTCATCCCACAAAACTGAAGCAACAAATTTTAAAACTCTTTTTTATAATTTAGTAAAATTTTACTCCTCATGACTGTCCCAAGTAATAGACAACCTAACATAAAACCTGGCCTACAGGATCAAGCTAGCATTGCTTTGAACTTATTTAATACTATCCTGCAAACAGCAACTACCCGAGTCGAATTAGAATGCTCATGGGCAGTTATTGAGAGAGAAATTAGCATCCAAGAACAATGGGAAGCTAGACAGAGACAGTTGAGAAACCAACTATGATTTACCCTTCACAATTGATTCTTACTCCTTAATTCTCTTTATTTTTTGGATGCCTTGACGATATACTTTAGAGCCTTAAAGTATAAACTCAGGAACAACATATTTTTGGCATCGTTGTCGAGGAATGAAGAAACAAAACTTTTCCCTGGGAAGAACGACATTGACACTTTCTTTCTTTGATAGTGAACAAAGATAGAAAACCTTCTAAGGCTAACTTTATTTTTCACTTGGTGACTCCATAATAAGTAAACTAGCTTTTAACCGAAAGAATACCAAAAAGAACCTGGACGACAAGCAGACCTCGCCAGTCTCTGATCCGGAAAGGATTTTAAAATCATGAATATCCCTTAAACAAATCATTTCACCCATACATACTATTTGTCAGCCTGATTTTACACAGTTGAAAGTTAAGGAAACACTTGAGAGATCCATCTTGTTTCCCCTTTCAAACAATACTTTCTTTTGAACCTTCTATGAACCTTACTTCAGACTTTTGTGAACCTTATATACACCAGACTTCTGTGAACCTTATCCTCACACACTCTGAGCTTCAGTCTCAAATTCATCAATGGATGCACACGTAGGCGCAGGAGCCGGGGGCGGTGCCCCAGGAGGACCAGCAGGCAGCCAAGCACCCCTTCCTGGAATCTTTGCTAAGGTAGCTACCAAATATGCCCCCCTTGTCCTCCCAATTCCCCTACATGACCTTCTCGAAAATTATATGAAAAGCCTTCCCAAATTTATAGGGGAAGGAGATTTAACTGCTCAAGAACATATAAACTTCTTTGACCAATTTTCCAACATCCTCGGAATCGAACACGAAGATGTCTATTCTAAACTCCTCATTCATACTTTTGAAGGACAGGTGAGGACCTGGTTCTGAGCCTTAGCAGCCGGATCTCTAAGATCTTACAAATAACTTGAAAATGCTTTTATCAGACAATGGGGGGAGAGGAGGGACCACCTCTATTACCTAACTGAATTCAGAGCCCTTAGAAAGAAAAACTCAGAATCAATTCTCGAGTTCACACAAAGGTTTAACAAGTTGTATAATAAAATCCCGGTCGAGGTCAAACCTTCTCAACCTACAGCAAAGGTGACTTTCACTGGAGCCTTTGATCTTGATTTCACTCTATTATTGAGAGAAAGAAGATCAACAGATCTCACAAAAATGCAAGATGATGCTCTAGAAATCGAATCGAACATGATGGCATCAGGGAAGTTAAAAGAAAAAATAGAAACCGGGAACAAAGAAAATAGGAAATTCAAAGAACAAGGTGGAGGATCGGGGAAATCCTTGAGAGATAAAATAGACGAGATGGCTAGGGTAATTAGAGAACTGTCAAATAAGATCTCAAAAATGGAACTAGATAAATCAAAAAGGGATAATTTTCCTAGGAAGGATTTTAGAAGGAATCCCGATTCTTAGGTCCCACAGAAAACAATTAAGAATGAGGATCAAAAATTCCCAACCCCCTTCAAAAGTGAAAACTTTATCGGAGAGGAAGACCTAGAATATTTTGAAGAGTTAGATGAGGATATAAATAATCTTGGGGACGATAGTAAATCACCCTATTTATCAAGACAATATTACGAAAAATCCTTAAATAAAGAAATTAGATCGGAAGATGATGTTACCAATGATACTTCTGAAGATTTGACCTATCAAGGTATCGCAGATGATATTATAGTCGAACTACACGAGAAATACAATTTAAGACCTAGGAACAAGACTCTTCCAACCGCCCCAACAAAAAATATCTCACCTAGGGGCGAAACTAATGAAGCGGCTCCAAAGGTTGCTGACAAATAGACTGCAAAAACCTGAACCATTGACATGCAACCTATCAAGCCAAAGTCAGTAGGAACACCCGCCACGAAAACACAAGTCTCTGTGAGTGAAACTAAATATGCACCACAAAGAAAAACTGAAAAGAAAGGAATGGAGGCCCCAAACATAGAGAGCGACAAGGCCCTGGGAAATTTTAGTCTAGAAAATGAAATAAACAAAATCAAAATCCCTATCCCACTTGTTGAACTAGCTAAAAATCCCATATACAGAAAACAAATTGCCAAAATGATTAGCTTTTCAGAAGACGAAAGCCAAGCCGATGTCATCAACTTAGAAGATGACAAGCCGAACATAGTGTTTGGTCCGCATTTCAAAGGTGCGAGGGACACTGTTGCCCCCTTCTATATCATGTTAACCTTGTTCGACCACCTACTCCATAACTGCATGCTAGATTCTGGAGCATCCCATAATGTGATTCCTAAAGCCATTATGGATAAATTAGGTCTTGAAATCACTAGGCCTTATGGAGATTTATATTCATTTGATTCAAGAAAAGTCAAATGCATAGGCATGATTAAAGACCTGGTAGTAATTTTGGCACAAATACCAGCAAAAATCATCCTTATGGACGTAGTGGTTGTTGACATCCCCCCGAAATATGGTATGTTGTTATCTAGGTCATAGGGTGCCAAGCTTGGAGGATCTCTCCAACTTGACATGATGTATGCTACGATTCTAGTTTTTGGGGGACAATACACGCGCTTATACAGAGAAACTAGATTGGCTTTCATAGTAGGTGATCCACATAACCCAAATAACCACCCTGTATATATTACTGATCAAGATTTAGGTAGTTGTATCTTATCCATTGATGACGATATTGATGTAGATATAGACAAAAGTTGTACAGAAGAAAAAACAGAAAAAGAAAAAATAAAAAAAGACGTTTATAGTACTGGTGTATGGAAGATGTTTTTTGACGGTGCTTCATCCTATTTTGGAGCTGGAGCAGGGGCACTCCTTGTGGCTCCTGATGATCAATTTGTAATCCCCTTTTCCTATAGGCTACAGTGGAATGTGAACTGCACAAATAATGTATGCGAGTATGAAGCCTTAGTGTTAGGATTAGAAGCCACTAGGATAATGAAAACAAAAAACCTCGAAGTCTTTGGTGATGCCGAGCTAATCATAAAACAAGTAAACCGACCGTACCAAGTCAAACATCCTAGGTTGAGCTCCTACAGGAATTGCGTCTGGGATCTGATCGACAATTTCTTCTCCTCTGTCGAGGTTCATTTCATTCCAAGAACCGAAAACCAATAGGTTGATGCGTTAGCCAAAGCAGCCTCAACATTCACACCTCCCACTGCGTTTAAACTTAAGTACCACATACAAATGAGGCAACGAACTTATATACTGAATAGCATAAAGCATTGGCAAGTCTTTGAGGACGATGAACAGCTTCGCAAATTTTTAGAATCAATAGATGAGTTTGTCGAAACGCATACTGATAAAGAAAACCAAAATGATCCTATTTGGATCATGCAGGAAGGGGAGGATCCTCAAGAGTTCCACGATAAAATCGTGAATCACCGAATGCTCGTTCTTAAAAATAACCAGATCCCCAAGGGCCTGATTCCCTTGGAAATATTATTCAATCAAGATGATATTCCTTCAAGATCCACTCTACATCCTCAACCTGAAGAGGTTGAGGACTGTGACATAGGTACTAAAGGAAACCCTTGGATGGTGAAACTATCCAAATATTTGTCCACCGATACCAAAAGTAAATACACAGAGTTGCTTAGAAAGTACAAATATGTTTTCGCTTGGTCATATGAAGAGCTGAGAACCTATGACACCTCTGTGATCGAACATAAGATACCCCTGAAGCCTGGTGTCAAACCCTTTAGAAAAAAACTTAGACAAATCAATCCTATTTTATTTCACGTGATCGAAAGGGAAGTCAAAAAGCTCTTGGATGCAAAAATAATTGTACCACTGAGATACTCTGATTGGGTAGCAAACCTGGTCCCGGTTAGAAAGAAAAATGGGGAAATTAGACTGTGTGTCGATTTCAGAAATCTAAATAAGTCATCCCTCAAAGATAATTACCCCCTACCCAAAATGGATCACGTTTTAGAAAAAGTAGTTGGGGAAAATAGGATGTCGATAATCGATGGGTTTTTCAGGTACAATAAAATTGCCGTCAGTGAACACGATAAAGAAAAAACAGCCTTCACCACCCCTTGGGGTACATTTATGTATGACAAGATGCCGTTTGGTTTAATGAATGCAGGTGCTACTTTTCAATGTGCTATGGATATCGCTTTCATTGGCGAAAGGGAAAAATTTGTGGTTATCTATCTTGATGATCTAACCGTTTTTTCTAAAATTGATGAAGATCATCTGATACATCTCAAGCAGACATTTGAGAAATGTCGCAGGTTTGGTTTGTCTTTAAACCCCAAAAAGTCTCACTTATCTGTGCAGGAAGGTAAACTCTTGGGCCATATTGTGTCTCGAGATGGAATTAGAATTTACCCTAAAATATTTGAAGCTATAAACACAATAAATATCCCTAGGAATGTAAAAGAGATTCAGTCATTCTTAGGAAAAATAATTTTTTTGAGATTTATTCCAAACTTTGTTGAAATCGTGAAATTGATCACATATATGCTAAAGAAAAGCAGCGAAGTGAAAGGTCACCAGAAGCCAAATCATCATTCACATGCATCAAGAAGGTTATAAGTGAGGCACCCGTACTAGCAAGCCCTGATTATCTAAAGGATTTTCTTATTTTCTCATTTGCCTCCGAACACACACTCGCCGCGGTTCTCCTCCAGGAAAATGAAGAAGGTTTCGAGCAACCGATAGCCTTGTTTAGCAAAAGTCTTAGAGACACCAAACTTAGATACAATATAATGGAAAAACAAGCATATGTTATGGTGAAGGCATTAAAGGATTTTAGAACCTATGTGTTGCATTCTAAGGTGATTGCATACGTACCCACTAGCTCCGTAAAAGATATTTTGGTTCAGTCCGACAGTGATGGAAAAAGAGGATGGTGGCTTGCCAAAATTCAAGAATTCTACTTGGAGATAAAACCAACAAGACTATTAAAGGGTCAAGTTTTAGCTAAACTCTTAAATGAATCAAATTTCAGAGCTCTCGGAATAAATGGCTTAAAGGGAGGTGAAGAGTGTGTGGACATGAACGAGCTCGATGAACAAATAACTGAAGTCAGAATCAAAGAGAAGTTTTCTTCATCAGATTGGTACAAAGACATAGTGTCCTACCTATTGACCTTGAAGTGCCCGAGTGACTTACCCCCATCCAAAGCCAAAACGTTGAAGCTGCATGCGGTCAAGTACTGTATATCTGAAAGACAATTGTATTGGAAAGACCCACTTGGCTTCCTGTTGGTTTGCTTGGTTGAATCAGAAACAGAGAAGGTCATAAGCCAATTTCACGAAGGAGTGTGTGGACGACATCACACCTGGAGAGCAACGACTTATAAGATCCTAAGGGCAAGATATTATTGGCCCAAACTTTTCTCAGATGTCAACGCCAAGGTCCAAGATTGCAACCCTTGCCAATTGTTCACAGGCAAGCATAAACTCCTAGAAATTCCATTAGTTCTGGTCAAAACGAAAGCTCCTTTTCAGCAATGGGGATTAGATTTCATAGGCGAAATTAATCCTGATTCTATCACTCAACATAGATGGATCCTGACTGCTACAGATTACTTCACCAAATGGGTGGAAGTTATTCCAACTAGAAGGGATACAGACTCAGTGGTAATAGATTTCTTAGAAGAGAACATTTTGTCTAGATTTGGCTGCCCTCGAAAGACAGTCACAGATAACGCACAGGCTTTTAAATCTATGGCAATGGTCAGTTTTTGCCAAAAATATAATATTGTGCTTGGTCATTCCACGGCATACTACCCTCAAGGAAATGGTATGGTCGAGTCTTCAAACAAGAGCCTAATCAATATAATTAAGAAAGTGTTGAGTGAAAACAAGAAATCTTGGCATGTGCATTTGAGATATGCTCTGTGGGAAAATCAAATAGGCACGAAAAAGTCTATAGGCACTTCTCCTTTCCAAATGGTGTTCGGGACCAATGTAGTGTTACCTATAAATCTAGCGCTTCCCGTAATGAAACTTTGGCAAGATGAGAAGGAAGAACCAAATCATGTCACAAGAAGGATAAATCAGTTGATTGAAGTCCAACAGCATAGGGCCGAAGTGGAAGAAAGGTTGCAGAAATACTAGGACGACATGAAAGTGCTATTCGATCGTAAGGCCAAAGACAGAGATTTTCTCCCAGGAGATTTGGTTTTAAAATGGGATGCTAGGAAAGAGGACTAGGTAAAACATGGTAAATTCAATCCTATCTGGTACGGACCATTCAAGGTAACAGCTCCTGAAGGAAAAAATTCATTTATGTTAGAGAATTTGGACGGTAAAATCCTCAACGCCCCTGTCAACGGGCGTTATTTAAAACACTATATGGAATAATTGGTTTCCAAATTTCCCACTGTATATACCAGTTTGTGTTTTCTTTTTTATTTTTTCATAATTTTCCTTGGTAAGTCTACTTTCGTTAAAAAATAAAATAGGTCAATGTTTTTCTAGAAGTAGGAATATGAATTTTCAATACATTCAATTCTTTTAAAGCCCTGATATTCTTCATATTTCTCCCTTACAGGATCTCGTCTTGCAGCCCAAATAGCCGAAAGGAGAAAATGGACGGCCATATATCGGAAGATAAATTCACCGAAAATAGGTGATAGAAAATATTTTCCATTATTTCAACTGAGAACGAGAATGGTAAGGCGAATGTATGAATTCCAAAGAAGTCTATTTTTCAAACAAAGGTTTTTTAAGTGCGGTGATTGTCTCATAAGTGTGATATGCCACTAAAAGAACGATTTCTTACTCAAGGCCCTAAGAGTTTCACCTAGATAAAGATAAGAGGTAATTAAAATAAACAAAGAGAGAAAAGCATCTCCGAGAAAGAGTTCCAAGAGTTGGGTTTAATCCATGACCCATGTTTTTTGATTTCCAGGTCTTTCTCCGTCGTCTCTTTCCACCCTCAGTTTTGCCTTCTTAAAAGACCAAACATCTTTCTGGGTTTCCCACAGAGGGAGAAGAGATTACATCTTAGTTTTGGAAGCTGAAAAACAAATCTTAAAAGGTAAAACAGTCTTAATAACTCCTCACTCTCTGACTAAACAAAGTTATGCGTAGGCTGATCCTGACTCTCCTAGGTTTCTTAACATTTTTCTAAGGATTTAGGCTTGCTCAAAAGAAGACCCCTGGAATTAATCTTTCCCTTTTTCCCTGCGGGATAAGGTGCTTTGAAAGTTAAGAAAAGGTTGGTCCAAGGTAATCAAAGCAAGTTGACAGACCTCCACTACAAATTTTACACAGATACCATCCCTGGTATACTTACCACCACTGATTTCCCCCACTTCGTGTTCAAAAAGTAAAATATAAGACAGATGGTGAAAGGAAATTCATATTTGATTTCCCCCATATAGTCCAAGAAGACGATGAAAGGAAATTCATTTAAATGATTTCCCTCGTCTCAGCATTTAAATGCATAATTATGATTCGAAGTGGTGAAAGAAAATTCAGTAAAAAGGGATAGATAACTTCACCGGGGTACTGAACAGACTCGATGGCAGTGAAGCAATATCTGAGGTATCTGTAAGGATGTCATATGTAAATTTCACTCTACTCTGGTTACCAGCCTTTTCAAAACTGGATCCACATCCCAAGTCCAAACAGGGCTCCCCAATTAAAAACATGAAATTTACTTCATTTGATGCAAGCCAAAAGCTGCAAGATCTGTTGGATTTCCTAGGATTGTTTTGATCATCTTAAAGCAGACTTAAATTTAGTAGCGAGAAAGAGAAGATCATGAATGGGGTTGCAGCTGAGTTTACAACGTTGGGAGTTTTGAAAATCTTTTCAGAAGTAAAGACGAAATCTATTTTTCCCTCTGTATCCCCTTCCTAAGCAAGTTCTGCAGAAAGAATCCATTGACTCCATTTACCCAATAAAGGCACTAAGTTTACTCGTTCTCCTCGTCCCACAAGGAGACGAGGTCCCCAATTGGAGCCTATGTTGAAACAGTTTTTTAAAGTTTTTATTTCTAAGGCTAAAATTTTACTTTTTCAGGTTTCAGCTTTTCATAAAGCATAACCCTCACTATCATTTCCAAAAGGTCGGTACCGAAGTCCCGACAAGCTTTATTCTTTAAATAAATAAAGGCAAAAAATCAAAAATGTTATAAAGTCTCGACGCGCTTTCTGTAAAGTTATTTTTTAAATCACGAAAAGATTAAAACCTAAAGGAGTTAAGACTAACCTTTAAAATGTTTTTCGGGATTCGGGGTTTACTAAGAACATGTGTTTTAATACATATCCAATCGTGGAATCCCGATCCCCGATTTCCTGAAATATGGAAGTTACTAATTATTAAAGATTACGTTAATCGTATCGCAATTTCGGGATACAAGGTTCAATGATAACATACCTCTTGTCAACATGATCCCCGAAATCCCGAAATGCGAAGTCCTGACCCATAATCTATGTTTAAACTAAATTAACCTTGTTTTGGAAGTTAGTCTTTAATCCTAATTAATTAATTCACTAATACGAAAATTTAAGGCTTAATTTAATCTTATTGTGATTTCACACTTTCGGGAATCGAGGTTCAGCAATAACATACCTCTTATCATCATGATCCCCGAAATCCCAAAACGTGAAGTCTCGACTCATAATCTGTGTTTAGATTGAATTAACTCTGTTTTAGAAGCATTATTAATGGTAATTAAACTTCTTAGATCTTTTCTTATTTTCGGTACCGTTGAATGAAATCTTTCGAATTTTGAATCTGAGCTTGCCGAAATACGGCCTTATTAATAAACAGATAACTGATAAATGTTGCACGTATCTCAAAAATGTTTTTTGCATTAAATGTAATTGATTACAGGTCAGTTGTGTCAGTGTTTTGGTCATAAAATGAGTTTAAGGCGAATTCAAAATCTGCTTTTCAAAACCTATGCTTGTTCTATCCTTCAAAGGTAATATGCATTTGGCCAAGCTCATACGCTTCTTTTTTGTGACAGGTTTTCCTTCTAACATAAATCTATGGCACCAAAGAAAGCACCGAAGAAGAGTGAAGATACAGAGGAGATGCGTAACCCAGAAGGAGATATCATATCTGACACTACGCCGCACGCCATCGACTCAATTAAATCCTGGACACAAATCTATGAATTCCTGGATTACGAAAGAAAAAATTCCCCTGCTCATTCTGAGAATCACTTTCGAGATATAGTAGAATCGGAGCTTCATAATTGCAGCACGCCCTCAGCTCATGGCATACAATGACCTGATCAATTGGGCCTTGGAGAAGGTCGATATCCCAACAACAAGCATTTTAAACGATCAAGGGGTCGTTTTCTACTCGTTCAGGCCAGAGCATATACAAGTAATGTACAAACTCTCACCAAATCATAAGCACATTTATAATGCCAAATTTTTAGTTGAATTTCAAAGGAAGGAGTGTATTGAGGCAGACTGAACTTATCTCGATTTAATCAGATAATGGTGGAGATGTCCATCGAAATTTAGGGCTGATACCCATGGGGTTTATGCCATAGCATCTTTGAACGAGTGCATGGTCTATGTAGCCATTATGTTGTGTAGACTTTTCAGGAAAACGAATCCCTGCCATTTTCCTGCAGAATGTGCCCTTTTTAGATGAAGCATTAGAAGGATACACTTTTAACTAGAGCAAGATTTTGTCTGATAGCCTAGCCCAAGAAGTTTCAACTTACAGAGTTGCAAGATCTAAAGGTCAACCAGTGGCCTTTTACATGTCGGTGTACATTATGGACGCAATCTGCTTTGTGACTCCATTTCCCCTGATGAATTGGAGTTGGAACATAACCTGCCCTGAACCCATTCATGAGTATCACTCTGTGCTATGGTAAGAAAATTCTAAGAATGTGTTTTACAAAATTTGTCATTTCATAGTAATTCCAATGCACAAAATGTTTTATGGTTGTGAACCCCCTCGCATTTCTGAGCCAGTCTCATAAAACCTCAAAGCAATAGCCGACTGGTTCATTGATGAAAACTTCTCTTACATTAGGGTTTATGGGTGCTCAATCCCCCCTCATGCGCTTCCAAAATTCCTCCCGGACAGACTGGTATTGAGGGAGGTAGCACACCAAATAGTAAAAGGTGGTATTGGAATAGAGCTAAAGGCAGCTCAAGAGAAGTCCTGGCCAATCTTCCCTCTACATATCAGGAAATTTTCATTGCTAAACCTAGGCCATTCTAAAGTGGAAGCCGAAGCACCAGAAGTTAAACTGGTAGATATCGAACACAGAAAGAATGACCCTTATCAATTAGTAAACAAACATTTGATGCACTGAAATATGAAAGCTTATGAACACGAAAAATTTGTTTATGATGAGATATTCAAAGAGGTTAAAACCTATGAGGAGGTATTGAACAGGGTATGGGCCTTATCACCCGACTTACAGACTGGTTTCATGTCCTTCCAAAGTCACAGACGAAGTTGTTTGCCAAAGGTTTTGCAGGGCGAATCCACGACCCCTCCTCCATAGAAGGAAGGGCCTCCCCCAGGTTTTGAAACATATGCACAGGATAAAGCAAATACAAAGGGGAAAATGAAGGAGATTGAAATGCCTTCACAAGAAACAGAAGTTCCTCAGATAGAAAAATCAGAGACAAAGAAAGGAAAGGAGTTGGAAACATCCCTAGAAATCCCTGAGGGTTTTCCCAAAAAAGTGGGAGGAACAACATCATCGGAACTTGGAAGTCCTATTACTTCTTTGACTCCATTGCAGTCTACCTATGGAAACCCCTAAGAGGGAGCTTTATACGTTAGTGATCTTGAGCCTATTTCTAGAGACGAGATTCCTTCCTCTGATTACTTTTTTAGTAAAAAGAGGAAGGTTATCCTGAAACAGGAAATGCATCCAAGAGGAGACATGATGATAAAAAAACACAAGATCATTGTAGATGGAAAAAAACTTAAAGAAGGGGAATTTGCTACAGAAATAGCAGGCACAATGGGGGCCTTAGCATCGGAAAATTTATACTTTGTGGGTAATTTGAGAACTATGTTGCAGCAGAAAGATCATATGATAGCACAGCTACAAAATCAATTAAAGGAGACTGAAAGAAGTCTCAGTCGAGAGATAAACAAGGGTCTAGAATGAGCCTGATTCAATGACATTCAAGAGATTCAAAAAATGAAAGAAAGCTTAGATGAAGCAAACCTGAAAATACAGGTCAGTCAAGCACAGGTCCTACAGCAAGAAGAAATGAATAAACGGTTACAAAATAAGATTAATTCCATTCAAAATCAAGTGGTAGAGCTTGAAATCTTCCAAGCCCAGGTGTTGGAAATACATACAAAGATAGAAAAAGAGCAACAGGGAATGTTTTTTAAGATGGAATTTATTCAGAATTACTTTCAGGAAACAATTAAATCCTTGGAGAGAATTCTCCTAAAAGACAGAGAAGTAAAAGTAGGCAGAACAACTTTTCAAAAAGTAGTGGCTCTTTCAACAAAAGAGGAGGTCGGAGAGACTCAAAAGCTATCTGTTTCAGAGCAGATTAAAGGTGATACAATACTCAAGGTATGGGAGGCAAACCTCACAGAGAATAAGAAAATAACCAGAGAGGTTAATAATGACTGTCAAGGAATTTTTGACCTTTTAGAGAAAGCCTCATTAAACATTGGAAGAAACAACTATCTAGTGTTGTTAGGAGAAATTAACATTGTTAAGCATTAGTTAAGATTCAAGGAGGATCTGGAAGAAATTCAGGTGGAGATCCCAAAAATAAAGGTAATCAATGTCACTCAAATTGACAAATGGATAGTTATGTCGAACTTAAAGTTACAAACTATTAAGTTCACAAGAAAAATAATCGAAGACCATCTGCCTGAACTACTGATCTAAAAATGAAGAAGACTTGTATTCTTGAAAATATTTGCAAGTTAAAATTTTATGTGTTAAAATGCAAATGGATCAACTTTGCAACACAACTTTAATAGGATTTACTCATTCAAGATGCATATAAACAGTAGCATAATCAGTGAACAGAAAACACATAACACAGCAAATGATAAAGGAGTTCGCCCCTCTCTTAGGCTACATCTCCTGGTCCAGCTTCCAATGGATCATTTGTATTATTTGCTCAAAGTGCTCAAAAATGTTCTTTATAATGCTCAAAATGCCAAATAGACTACTCCAATGGCTTCAGAACGTCCAAAAACCTCTAGCTAGGCTTTTTTGGCACCTCGTTTGGCCAAAAATTGAAGAAGATAGGCTTCCTGGAAGTCCCCCCTTCAAGCTTGTTGTCTCTGCATCTACAAAACGCACCCCTTTATGGCTCAACCTAGCCCACACGCATTTTAAAGCGTAAAAACTTGGCACCGGGTGCAATCGCACGAACCATGCAAACTGTAGGACGGTTATGGGCACACCTAGCCCCTAACCGTCAAGGGAAAGGTCATATGACCCATGTGGCTATGCGTTTAAAAGTAAGGGCCATAACCGTTTGAACCGAATTCAAACCAACGCATACCCGCGCGCGCGTCAATGGTCATATGGAAACAAACATGTGACCACGGCCATATCAAAAGGGCTATGTTAAAACATATACCCATGCCTGTGGTCATATTACAACACAACATACGACCAGGGTTTGGTTTTGAATGTGCGCGCAAAGGTTTTAAACCATGGCTATATTACAATGCAACATAACCACGGGTTGGGGCTAAGCCCTAGCCCGACCCCCCGCCCAAACATACAACATTTCAATTCAAATGAAATCCGCACCATATAGTGTTAAGAAACACTATGGTGGCACATTGGTTGGTGGTCTTTGCCAAAGCTTTGCATGCGGGTGGAGGTCACGGGGTCGATTCCGGTGGACTCCAAATAAATTTTAAACCAATAAATAGGGGACACGTGGCGGCCATTGATTGGGCCATGTGTTTCCATTCCATTCACTGCAAACAAGCCATGTCACCTACCAACTATGAAAATAGTTGCCTACCACATGTCGTACGGCCTGCCACGTCAATGTCTGTACGGACTGTACAGTCAGCACCCCTTTTTTTGCCTATTTATCATTTTGAACAAAACATGATATCTCTCACTCCCAACGTTCGTTTGAACCCAAACAAGTTGTATTGGGTTCGTAACGACGAGGCCTACGCTCTCGTTCGATTTGAAGTGATTCTGAGCACTTTGAATTTTTTAGCAAAATTTGATCCCCTGATCACACCTCCCCATTGGAAAGCTTTTGGACCTCCAAAAGACTATTTTCATCCTATCTGAAGATGAGGGTATAGTTCCCTCACTCTTCCAACCTCAATCCACTTGGCTTTTCTTGGATTTGTACCTTTAAGACCAACTCGAAGATACTCCACATTTCCTCGTTTTGAAGTTCGCATTCTCCTGTCAAGGATGGTGTCTTCATGCAGTTCTGTAAGATATTCTGGGGAAAA
>ML806871.1:94008-104161 GCA_009831015.1 Picea engelmannii
GTATAATAACAATAAAAATTAGTAAAGTATATATACACATAGAGTTTCATCTTACAATATTGTACTTTTCTTGTAGCTTTATCACTCCAAGAAAATAATTATATCAAATAAAATATTAATTAAATAAATCATGCATGTTTCTATAAATTATTCTATGCATAAATTCAACAGATGTTATAATTGAGGGGCCAATCCGATACATCAAGGTTTCAGAGTAGCAGGGTACTGTTGGAATACTGACAGGGGGGTGAATCGGATTTCAAAATTATATATTTTTCACAAATTATTTATCAATGTATTATATACCAGTAGCTAATAATGAACAATTAATCATGGAATTCACAATACACGAATATTTAATGTTGAAACCCAAATGGGAGAAAACCAAAAAAAAACTGTATATATAAAATTTGTAAGCACCAACTTACAATAGACACCAATATACAATAGTCTTTTGTACGCACCAACTTGTAGGGGACACAAATCCCCTTGTTGAGCTCCACTTAGCTTATGGGAAATAACTCATAGAATTTTTTTATAGGAACCAACCTGTAGGAGACACCAATCTCCTTCCTTGCTCTTCCCTGCCACCGTGAAGAACTTTGTAATTTGTAGTTTTATTTTAGAATACTTCTCCAACATGCCTCATGCTCCACATCATTGTACATGAGATCATATTCATCTCTTCGAACCTCAAAGCCTCTATTATTTAGTTTCACTTTAACACTTTCACATATCCATATCACTCCCAGTTAACTTAATTAAGACAAATTTATTTATATCCTCCATCCTTTGACAAATATGTCCACACAATGGGTTCATGGAGTCGGCTCCATACCTCCACAAATTAGGGTTGAGTTCCCTTCTGCTTCACGCTTATATGTTCACTTAGATCTGAGTATGATCCATGACACTCAACATTTGTTCAATTAGGCTTTGAATAAATCTCAACCCTTGGTTTTATTTCTATCCACCAAAGCACGCATCTTGTCATCGTGGTTCAACAGACGTTGGATTCAATCTAGGTTGGATATGGACCATCAATCAATGTTCATTGGGACGACAAAGGTACCAAAAAATTCAATGACACTTTAATGAACAGTAGTCGTCGGATATGGATCTCGGAGAGATCACGTCCGTTAATTTAACCTCCACCAAAACATACACTATGTACCTAAAGCACAAGATCTGTTAGATCATGTCCCTAATTTAATATTGACCATAGATCTCATTCCATCCACATAACAACTACAACATATAGTACTCATTTGATTGTCCCTAGATATATCATAACCATCGAATATGTTCCCATGTTCACTGGATCACCGGGATATCGGACCCCTGGACCTTCACCTCTTTATCCATAACTCATTTCCCCAATATGGTATAATGTACACGTTGGGTCCCATTGTCATTAAGGCTCGAGCATGTTATAAGTCTCAACAAAGATCTGGTCCATTGATCTAGCACTGAATTGGATGACTATAATCTTCAAGGACAATCGATCCATCGACCCACTGGGACTTCAACTATGTAGCACTCCTCCATTTCCCAATATTTGATATCCAACATGCATGATATATGTTGATATAACATCTTGTCTAATCTCAGCCATCAATATGTGTTTAAGGGATTGCCATGAAATCCTTATATTGAGGGACCTTTTTAGCCATGTGGAATTTCTTTAGTGGATGGTTACGTTAGCCTCTAACATATCTCAATTGTCTTAGTACCTATGATGGTCGAGAATATGTAAGGTACCAAATCTATTATAATATCTCAGAACAAAAATATTGCAAAGAATAACAATGGAACAACACAATAGATGAAACCATGGCACCAAAATAATACCTTTATTGATAGGAAACAATGTTCACTTTTCTCTTTGAGGGGGAAACCTCCATAAGAGAAACACTCTATTACATTAATTCTCAAGAAAAAACTTCTCATGAATCCTACTCTTATTTATACTAATTCTATATTCTAAAGATCATTCTATAGGAATATCCTTCTAGAAGCGGAAGCTTCTATCATATCTTCTTATGTTGACTTATTCCAATTTATTAAATAAGCCTTATTAACTAATGTCTCCTTTATTACATGGAAATATATTATTCTATATACATGATGGATTAGGGAGGTTAGGTCACTAACAGTCCCTCCCCCTTGAAATAGAGCCTTGTCCTAAAGGATTGACATGAGGAAACTGTTGCAGAATGGTATTCATGTCCCAAGTGGTATCTTCGGGATTTGTATCTTTCCACTACACTAACACTTCCCTGATGGTGTGCTAGCAGAGACGACGCTCACATTGGACCAAGTTTCCTTGCGGCTACAACCAAATGCATCCTTCTTCATCCAACTTAGGGAGGTTGGTTTGATTTTGGCACTTAGTATCAATCACCTTCTTTAAGAATGAGACATGAAAAATAGGATGGATCTTAGAATGACTAGGCAAAGCTAATTGGTAAGACACCTACTCCACTCGCTTGAGAATTGTCTAAGGACCATAAAATTTTGGAGCAAGATTTTGACAATGGTACATTTTGAGTGAATTTTTATTATAGGGTTGCAGACGAATAAACACATGGTCCCCTTCAATAAATTTCCATTCGGAACAACCTTGGTCTACTTGTTGCTTCATGCGATTTTGAGCCATGGCCAAATTTGTTTTGAGGGTGCGAAGAATGGCCTCACAAACTGCAAGAGTGTTTTCAACCTCTTGAACCTTTGGTACACATGGCATGTAGGAGAGAATTGATGGTGGAATTTTTTCCATAGACTTCTTCAAAAGGATTCATGCGAGTAATTGTATGGTAAGATGTGTTGTACCACAATTCAGCGAGGGGTAACCACTAAGTCCACTAATTCTTTCGTTCAGATGCAAAACACCTCAAATATGTTTCCAAACACTTGTTGACAACTTCAGTTTGTACATCAGTCTAGGGATGATAGGAAGTGTTGAGATGCAATTGGGTGCCCTAGAGACGAAGAAATTCTTGCCAAAAATTGCTGGTAAAAGTGGGATCATGATCAGAGACAATAGAATGAGGCATGTCGTGAAGCTTGAAGATATTATCCATGAAAATTTGAGCCACTATGGAGGTTGTAAATGGGCATTGGAGAGAATAGAAATGAGCATATTTGGAAAGAAGATCAACTACCACCATGATGACTGATTTATTTCCCGATTTAGGTAAGCCAACAATGAAGTCCATAGAAATATCCTACCAAATAGCGGACTAAATCAGGAGAGGTTGGAGTGTTATTGGGGTCTCGATTGTTTCTCCCTTATTCCATTGACAAACATCACATTTAGCCACAAAGGTGCAGATGTCCTATTTCATACCATCCCAAAAAAAAGATCATTTAACCCTTTCATAGGTTTTGGTGAACCATGAATTCCCTATTGTGGGGGAAGCATAAAGCTTTGAAAGAACCTGAGATTTAAGTTGTGACTATTTGCTAAGATACATAGGTCCTTTGTAGTGAAGCTCCTTATTGTGCCAAGAGTGCCTTAGATAAACTGAAGAATTGGTTTACAACTATTGGATAAGACCAGAAATTTGGGGGTCTTGCAACCATTTATGGTGAGCAACTTGGAGCCAATCTAATACAATGAAGGAGAGAGAAAAAATGAATCCTTCATATTTATACTTCCAGGAAAGAGTGTCAGCAACCACATTTTCTTTTCCCTTCTTGTATATTATCTCATAATCATATCCAAATAGCTTGGTGACCCATTTTTGTTTCTCTGGGGAGGAAATGCATTGTTCTAGAAAATGCTTGAGGCTTTGATGATCGGTTTTAATTTGGAAACGTTGGCCCAATAGATAAGGACACCATAGATCCACAACATGAATAATAGCCAACATTTTATTTTCATAGATTGATTGGCCCAAATGGCACTCTGAAATTTGTTTGTTGGTGAAATCCACTAGGCGTCCTTGCATGAGAACTGCACCAATTCCTTTCTCGGATGCATCACATTCCAGGAAAAAAGTATTTTTGAAGTTGGGAAGGGTCCAGATAGGAGTTGTGCACATAGCCTCTTTCGAACCATGGAATGCTTGATCATCTACAGGAGTCCAATTGAAATCATTCTTTTTAAGGAGAGCAATGAGAGGGGATGCAATTTTTCCATATCTCTTAACAAATTTGAGATAATATCCTGTTAAACCAAAAAAACAACGCAAAATCTTCAAAGTTTTGGGGAGAGGAAAATTCTATGTAGCTTCACTTTTCTTAGGATCCACCCTGACACCATCCTTGCTAAAATATGACCCAAATACTCCTTTTTTAAGGCCCCAAAGGAACATTTATATTTTCTAAGGAAACATTGGTGCTGAGAAAGGATATGGAGAACTTGATCCACATGGGAAAGATGGGTTGTCCATGTTTTACTATAGAATATGAGAATATCATAAAAAAATAAACTAAGAAAAAAGGACAGAGAAAAGGACAAAATAAATTATTCATGAGACTTTGGAAAGTGGAGGGGGCATTGCACATGCCAAACAGCATGAGAAAGAACTCACAGTGGCCCTCATGATTTCAAAAGGTTATATTTGGAATGTAGGCCTCTTTCATACGTATCTGGTGGTAACCAGAATGAAGATCAAGTTTAGTAAAGTAGTGAGAACCACTCAATTCATCCAATAAATCATCAATGACGGGAATGGCAAACTTGTCTTTGATGGTGAGTTTGTTGAGAGCATGAAAGTTGGGATACATGTGCCATGTGCCTTATTTTTTTAGGACCATGACCATAGGAGAATAATAGGTGTTCGTACTATGGTGGATGACACCCACGTCGAGAAATTATTAAATAATTTTCTTAATTTCATTCTTATAGGCAAAGGGATGATGATACAGGTGGACATTGGGAGGAAGAATTCCAAGAACTAGAGGAATGGAATGATCATGAACACCATGAGAAGGGGGAAGTCCATGGAGAGTGGGAAAAATAGTGTGGTGTCTGGAAAGTATAGATTGGAGGTCAGAATGCACAGTTGGTGTCTCAACTGCTTGAATGTCATTGAGTTGGGAAATAATGTCAGAATGGCCTTTTTTGAGGAGATTTTTCATTTGATGTGAACCGATGATCTCGGGGGATCCTGTTGTGATTCCTTATAACTTATATTGTTGGTTTTCCTGTTGAAACTGCATGGTCAATTCCTTAAAATCCATGAGTATGGGACCGAGAGTGTGTTACCATTATGCACCTAACACAATGTCACAACCACCCATGTCGATAGTGAACATATGATATTTCAGGTTGTATTGGCCAATTTAGAGATGCACATTTTCACAACGCCCCCCACATTTCATGGAACCTCCATTGGAAATCATGATTTGAAAATTTTTGGCTGCATGGATATAGCAATGGGTTTCTTGAGCAGTGTGTCGATGAATGAAATTATGAGTTCTACCACTATCAATTAGGATGATGACCTTCATGTTTTTAATGTAGCTAATTAGCTTGAGAGTTTGGGGAGTAGAGAAACCAGTGAGTGCATTCAAGGAAATGACTGGTTCAACTTCTAGTGGATCAAATGGTGGATTGATAGGAGCTGGCTCAGGTAGCTCAGTTGCATAAGAAGCCTAGAACTTGTCTTCAGCAACATCCTCTGAGATGGGCATGAACAAATTTGGTTCCTTACACTTGTTCCTAAAAAAATATTTTTCATCACAATTATAGAAAATAACTTTGAGTTGGTGTTCATCCATTTCTTCATGAGTTAATTTTTGGATCTTGAGTAGGGTGGGATGAGGGACAGGAGTGGAAGGGAGAGGGTGCGGAGGGAAATAATGTTTGCGATGTTGGGAAAAAATAACTTTTTGAGCTTCCTTGGAACGTTGAGTATCTTCCAACCAAGTATGGGGGTGATTCATGAGGACTTGGGCTCATATGTCATCCTTGAGGCCAATGATAAATAATTCCTATAAAAAAAGTATTAGACATGCCCTCTGTTTTGAAATCTAATTTCTCAAATGTAGTTATAAACTCTTCCACTATAGCTAATTATTTGAATTTGGTCAGACGACCTGGGGAATGTGTATCAGTGTCAAAGAGGTCATAAGTTTCAGCAAAAAACTGGGTGCAAGCCACATATCCTTGGCATGATTTGTGAAATCATTTCCACCAGCTTCCAACATTCAGGTTCTAAATAGAGGACATCATAACAAATTTTGGCCAGTTCATCAGTGATTACATGCAAGGAGAAGTATTGTTCCATTTTAGTGACCCAACTAGTGGTATCTGAGCCATCAAATTTGTTCACCTCCACTCATGGAAGATGCAGATCATGATGAAAATGGTTGGAATGAAACTATTGGGAATTAGAGGAAGTGGTACCTTTCAGGTGAGAAGGTTGATCAGATGAGGAATGGATTCTAGAAATGGGTAGTTTTTCCAAGACCTTGGCAGCAAATGATTCAATTTGAGACTCAAGGTGGGATTCAAGTTGGCTAGAAAGATGGGAACTGAGGTGGTTTTTCAATTCCTCTTTCAGGTGGTCCATTTTGGACTCAATGTGGGTATCTAGTGGTTTTTAAAGTCTTGGTTGTGAGTGTTGGACATGGTGAGGGGAAAACATAGGAAGAGGTGTGAAAGAAAGGTGGGTGAAAAGAGCGGGTGGGTCCATAGAAAAAAAAGGCTAAGAAATGATAAGTATCATTATGATCAGGATGAAAAGAGGAGTCCAATGTAATAGGTCCCAAGTAGGGGTGTTGGAAAGGGGGTCGAGACCACAGGAAAAATAGCTAAAAATTGATAGGTATCACTGCAATTAGGATGAAAAGAGGATTTCAATGGGATAGGTCTCAAATAAGGGTGCAAGTAGGCCCCAGAAAGGCCCAAATTATTAACAGGAAAAATGCATAGTAATTTCGCAACCAGAATGCAGGAGGTAAAGTTGCATGACAATAGATATTCTTTGTTTTGTTTTTGTTTCCATATTAAGGGTTAGGGTATTTAGGGTTCCTATAGAAAAGGGTTTGACTTGTGTTATAGTTCCCTGATATACGTGTGGGGTCCAAAAGTAGTACCCGGTTCATTATCTCAGGGCACCAACTAAGGAGGCTAGACCATGTGTTGGATGTTTGGGCTGACCTGGGTTCTACTTTAGGTTTCCAAAAAAAACCTACAAACCATTGGCCCTTCTGGAGACCAGAAGGAAACAATGTGCACAGATTTCACAATGAAGTCTCACCTGAGATGGCTTATAGGTGACTGTAGGACCCAGATGTCTGCAATCGTGGAAGGGAGGTTGTTATGGGGATGCCAGAAATTTTGTATACCTCAACATATAGTGGATATATCATTCTAACACATCATTATATCCATATCTACCATTATGTACTTATTTGCATTCATTAAGGTTCATTCTACATAAAATATCATAGTTATTCTAGTGTGTGATGCATTTTACTTCTACCAGATTAATTCATTCATCATAACTAAGTAACTGCAAGAAATAAGACAAACATTCCACATGGAGACACAAAATTTTACCATGGTTCAACCCCCCTAGGATACTTCCACAAATATCTAGAATTATTTTCTCTTTTATTATTCTTCATCAATTTATAGTGATGTGTGAATTACATTAGTGGTTAGGTTGAAAAGGTCGCACCAAGATCCACAACTTGTGACCTTACCCTCAATTACAATGCATATCTTTGTCTCCAAAATTGACTCTAACATCATTTGATAATCCTCATTGATCTCCTCAAATCATGATCTACAACCACTAACATTAGTTTTCTCCCTATCCCACACAATATATTTATACTACAAAAATGGGTTACAAACCAATACAAAAATGACCAAAACCCTAACCCACTAACCCTAAGTGGAATTGGTTTTTCCACATTCTAAATCCCTAAGCACGGCTGGTCCAAAATCCAACCATTTTCCTCATTGATTTGCGTCCTTCTTGCTTCCTTTGATTTTCCTCGTTTCCTGGAATTGTTTTTCCTTGTTTTCTGGTGCACACTCCTTTTCTGGTCCATTTCATAATTGTCTTCATTAATTATTCCACTTTTCCCCAAAATGGCCTACACCAATAGGCCCTCAACACTCACTTGTGGCTCGTCCCGAGCCGATCAAGTAGTGTTTGCTTCCTACACTAATTTCTCTAGCTTCTGGAACCTACCTAAAACGTGTTCAACTCGATATTTTACTTGTGCGCTCTTTTCTTCTACAGTCTCGACAATCTATGTAGTAATATGCTCCTTCAATAGTTCCCCACTCTACAAGATAATTTGTTATATATGACCCTTTGTTGTGTCAATTTGCATCATCATTTTTTCTGCACCTTCTCGTAGTGGTTTCAATTGAGACTACCTTGACTACTTATCTACTTGTATAGTCTTCAACTCTGCCTACAAATTCTTCATTTCCTATGCACTTTTCATCCTGTCTGATATTTTCATCACTTTCTTCTTCTACTTTAGTTCTTGCACTACAGTATTTATAGCTTATTCTTTTTGGTTTAATCCATGCATTTTCTCATCCTCCTAAAGATTCATCTATAATTGTGCTCTCTTATAATACATCTCTGTTATTTCTGGGACTATCAGCGGAATGATTTCTATATGAACTTTAACCTACTACTCCCTTTGTGTTGTTACTTCTGGTGGGGTGCTAGGTTCTAGGATTTTTGTCAACTTTGTAATGTGGCTCCTGTAATTCTCCATAGTCTGTTCTATTTTCTCAATTTTCTCCTCTATGGGCATATTCCCTTCTTGCACGTTGTTAGGAATGGTTTTAAAAAATTCTTCAACCTATTTCTATAATCTTTCAATGTGTTTCTTTACTTATTCCCTCTCGAATTGCACCCCTCTCGAATTGCACCTGGTTAAGTGTCATCTCTAGTGTCTTATTTACTTTGTTGGCCAATTGTAAACTTGTAGCATCTACACGGCCCCTTGACTGAATTTCTTGTGCAACACTTATTTGAAGTTTGTACAACACCTTAGTTGGAACCTTGGGAAGTTCCAAGTCCAAGTTATATATGTCCTTTAATGGATTTTGCATTGTATCCTTATTGACCTGCAACATTCCCTAAGTGATATGGAAATGTTCATGGCCATGATTTGTACTATCTCTTATTTTGAAACTTTTATTTACTGAGAATTTTTTTTTTGTTGCTCCTACTCTTTCTGCTGCACTATAGTAAGTTGCAATTGTTCTAGTGTATCCTTGACCTCTGTCAATTTATTTATTATCTCCTCCCTCTGCTTCTCATCATCATACCACACTTTTTTCATGAAATCCTTCACTTTCTCTTTGACTAACTTTGCATCATCTTATGTGATTATAAGCTCAGGAACGCCCTTATGTGCCTTGATTTTCTTACACTAGACTGTTATCTACAATATTATCCTTTTCATAGGTAGTGTATCTGTCTGTGTGGTTTTAACTGGTATATCCATATATGGGAGATATCCACCTCCTATTTCCTCCAGCATAGGAATATTTGTATCCTTTTGTGATCCTCCATTTGGTTCTACAACACCCTTTGTTTCATGTTTCTAAGCCTTTGGGATAGTATTATTTTGTCTTAGGTTTCTAGTGGTTGTACTACCCCCCTATTCCTTTTGCGCACTCTGTCACCTTCCTTGTATTTGTTGTTGGGCTATTTGACTTCTTTGAAGGGCCAACCTCTATTTGTTGCTTAGATATTGGTACCTTCTTACTAATTACTGGCACCTTCCATTCTTCAATCCAATCCTCCATGGCCCACTGCACTTCTTATCTTATGACACAGTGTCTCAACTGTAGCCACTCCTTCTTAGGATCCCTCTTAGACTAGATCCGCATATTATTTCTGGAATCCTGAAAGTTAGGTATGCTTTGATGTTCTTTCACTACTTCTAGTGGTATTCTCCATGTATTAGCCAGCTTCTCCTACATCTCATCAAACATCATGGAAAAAAAGCTAGAACTTTCCTTCCTATTCTTCAAATCTGAAGTGTTCCATAGTGTTGTATACTTTGTTGCACGACACTTCCCTAACCTCTGGTAAAATGCGTTGTATTTTGGTTCTCCCCAACCAACCAGTTCTATTGAGATAATTAACCATGAATGATGAAACTTTGATCCTAGGTATTGTGCATCCTTACAAGTGTGGAGCCCAGTTGAGTA
>ML806871.1:110308-136201 GCA_009831015.1 Picea engelmannii
CGACACTTCCCTAACCTCTGGTAAAATGCGTTGTATTTTGGTTCTCCCCAACCAACCAGTTCTATTGAGATAATTAACCATGAATGATGAAACTTTGATCCTAGGTATTGTGCATCCTTACAAGTGTGGAGCCCAGTTGAGTAGACTCCCATTTGTGCATTGCATGACTGTTGTTATTACTCATGCAGGGGCTTCTTCCTTGCAACATTTCCTCAAAAGTTTACATGGAATTAATTTTGTCACCAACCTCGTTGTTGGTTCACTAATTCAGTTAATGATTATTCCCTGGGACTCTATATCAGTTCCATATTTACTCTTTATCTCCTATGATAAGTATTTCTCCTTTTTCTTGTCATCCATATATTTCTTTGGTTTTGCACCATCTGTTGGTAAACCTATTATTTCTTCAATTAATTCCACATCTGTTGATACATGCCTCTCCATCCACAATATTCCTCCATGTACTAGTGCCATTAGTTGTTTGACATGGGTATTTACATATTTTCCCCTCCCAAAGTGGTGAATCTCTAGTAGGTTCATTATCCCTGAGTTATATAGTCCTGCAATCCATTGTTTCAGCTCTAAAATGGGATCCCCTGATGGACCTACTCCTTTGTCTTCCATGTACACTTGCGGTGAAAACTCATGGAACTTGTTTCTATCTCTTACATCATGATCAACATACTTCAGTTTGTTAATAGACCCTAACATGTCACCGACATATTTGACTCCTTCAGCTATTTGTGGAAATGCCAGTGTTAGTTTCTTATACTTGCTCAATGTTTTTGGCGTGGTATGTTTTTCCCTAGTTTTCTTCTTTCCTACTAATGGACCTCCTTCTTGGTTCTCATACTCATCGTCTTTTGTGTCTGATCTTTATTGGTCTGTAATATCCTCCACATGTACTTGTTCCTCTAACTACTGTGTTGGATCTGATACCAGATGTTGCACTTCTTCATCCTATTATCTGGGCTCATCTGAATCTATGCTTTCACCATATTCTCTTCCATTTGTTATGTTGCCCCTAATCCAAGTTGTTGCGTGAATTTTTTCTCTGTACAAGGGTTTTGTGGTTTTCCCTGCAAGTCGACATCCATTTCCTCTGTCGCCAGATCTGTTGGAAAATTGGATTAGGTTGATGGACAGTTGGTTTGGATTGTTGGTTTTCATTGATGCCAACCCCTGGAGAGTGATATTGTAGAGTGATGTCAAACTTTAGAGATTGATGTCAACCCTTGGAGAATTCTGGTACTGAATTTTGGTAGCACAAAAGTATGGGTAAGGGACCTGAGTTTATTTGAGGAATAAAGGAACGAATATCATTGAATATGCAGGTAAGACTATTAGATATGGATAATGCATGCCATTCCATTTCTGATTATATGTGGAACATCACATAGCTCCTCACGGTTAGAGAGTTATGAACTTGTGAAGTTGGAGAACCCTAATGAGTTATCTAGAAGCCCCTAGAAGGTCAAAGAAGTCAATGTATTCTAGATGCTCCTGGAAGAATTTGACTAGTCAAAGTGGTTGTAACTAGGAGTTAATCATGATTCAAGTTGTTGCAAAAAGAAAATAATTAAAAATAAATTAGTTGCAACTAGAAGTGGTGAGTTTACTATTTGTGGATAAAGTGGGTGTAAGTGGAAAAGTGGTCAGAAGTGGGTTAGACCTAAAAGAAAGAAGTCGGGTAAAGTTAATTAGATGGTAACCCCTTGAGGAATATACTTAGAGACTATAAATAAGAGATAAAGGGTCTCCTATTTGCACCTAATGAGCACATTGAATATCTATTATTTGTGAAAATTTTATTGTAGGTACTCATTGATACATTTGAAGTTATGCAAGTCTGAGGCAGCAAAGTAGGGTTGACAGTGAAAGTTTTGGAGTTGCAGATTTACTGAAAAAAAACTAGTTTTTGAGGTTTATGTGGGCTGCAGTGGAGAAAGGTGCATACATACGTGGGCTGAAGTAGAACAGATCACGTATAGTTGGGAAAATCCATGAAATCTTGAGGAGATGAAGATGTTATGGATATAGAGTCTGAAAGTAAGATCCCGGGAAGGTATACAGTGATCACGTACGATAGATCTATCTACAGGTTCAAAAGGTATGTCATATTCTTATGTGTGGTTGGATATTATTGTCTCCATGAGATATGGTTATGGGAGTTTGAGGATTTTCCTTGGAAAGGTTGTTGGTTGTATGCCACTTATGGTATGAACTAGATCTACAGAAATAAAACACGGGTATGTTTGGTATTATTCATTGGTACATCTTGTTGGTTTAAGTGTTGAGGCATAGCTTGCATTTATTGGTACATGGTTGAGGGTTTTGGTTGTGATGTGTTGGTGAAGTTGTTGGTGTGGTTTGAGGTTGCATATCAATGAGGTTTTGATGTCTATTCCATGTGAGGGTTATTACACTTGATCATGATTGTATAGACATGTATGGCACGTGACTAGAGAGACATAGATGTATTTGGTCTAAAGGATATGTATGAAGATGTATGCATAGGTCACACCTACATGTTGGACACAGTGACAGGTTGCAGGTTGATGTGACAGAGGTAGCAAGGGTCATAGTTTCAGAAAGGTGAAAACCCTAGCTATCATAAGGTGTATGAAAGCTCCAATATATAAAGGGTGTGTACATACACAAGTTGAAGCATAGAAAGGGTGCATACATACATGATTTGTAGCATATACAAGCCACGTACATGTTGGTTTTTGTTGGTACAAGCTTAGTACGGGTACAAGTTGATCATAGGTTCTTGGTGTAGGTTGGTTACAATTTGTTGGAACATATTGGTATAGGTTTACAGTGGTATATCTCACAGTGGCAGTGTGTCAGTGGTTTCATCATCTATTTGGCATTTAACTTTAGGGTGGCAAGATGGGGAAAAGAAAGGGGGTTGTAGCCTCCTTCTTGTTAGTGACGAAGAATCAAGGAGTTGGACCTTCCTTCAAGTTGGAGCCTAAGAACTAGGTGATTGTAGCCACATTTAAGTTGTAGCTCGAGAACATAGGGCGTTGTAGTCGCCTTCTAGTTGTAGCTAGAGAATTGGGGAGTTGGAGCTTCCCTCGGGTTGTAGCCTAAGAAACTAGGGGGTTAGAGCCTCCTTCCAGTTGGAGCTGGAGAATTGGAAGTTGGTGCTCCCTTGAATTTAATTAGTAAATACATATAAGAAAAGAATTATGTGGTTTTCTCCCGTATTAGGTTTCCACGTAAAATATTGTTGTATTGTGAAATGTGTTTATGTGTCTATTATTGGATATTATGCTCGGATGGATGTTAATGTTATATGATGCAATAAAGTATTAATGAGGAATTGATGAACATTGTTTAATAAGTTAAAGGAATATAAATTGTGGTTAAAAGGATTAAAAGTGGTATAATTTATCATTACTGATTCACCCCCCCCCCTCTCAGTAATCCAACAATTGGCATTAGAGAAGGTTCCTTCAGGAAAATAGTTTAACCACTAGAAGGAGAGCATGGATCACGCTAGAGTTGGGATACCACAATTTAATGGTGATAAATATGCACTCCGGAGAAAGAAAATACAAATGTACATATGGTCACATGGATTTGATGTTTGGTAATCAGTGGTGGATGGATACAAAGCACCATCCACTCCCCCAATAGACAAGGATGAAACGAAACTTGCAGAAAATAATTCAAGAGCTAAGAACGCTATTCAGAATGGTGTAGATGAATCAATATTTACTAAAATCCTGCACTTTGAATCTGCCAAGGGGATGTGGAAGAAACTAAAGACTATCTATGAAGGAGATGAAAAATTTAAGGAAGACAAACTTAAATCGTCATAGAGGAGGTAGTAAAGGACATCAAAGGCTTGAGAGATGAGATAAAGGAATTGGTCATTGTTAAAAAGGCATTAATATCTCTACCAATGAGATTTGACTCAAATATCTCATCCCTAGAAGAAAGAGTGGATCTAGATACAATGACCATGGATGAGCTACATGGGATACTCATAGCTTATGATATGAGGACATAACAAGATTATCTGGTTACAAAGGAAGCTGCATTCAAAGAATCTAAGAAGACAAATAAAAGTAACAACCAATAATCAAAGTTAGTTGGCAAGAAAAATCCAAAGTCAGAATGTAGCTACGGCGATGATTCAGAAGAAGATGAAGAAATGGAAAACTTCATAAGAAAGTTGCAAAAGGGAACAGATAACTATAAAGGTAAGCTTTTGTTGAAATGTTTTAATTGTGGTAGAATTGGTCATTTTGCAAATAAGTGTCCTTATTCCATAAATTTGGATAGTGATGAAGAGGAAGATCCCAAGAAAGAAAAGAGATATCAAAAGGGAAACTGGAAAAAAAAAAATAAAGTCTTCAAGAAAAATGTATACTCAATAAAAGACAGTTCCTCATCCGGTGAAGATGATGAAACCGACAATGATTCAGAAAAGGTAATATTCAGTGCTAAATAAAATCAAACAAGAAACTCTAATATTTCAGAAGAAGAAGGAAAATTCAATCTCATAGAATAATTAATTGGTGCCTTAGAAGATCTAAGGAATGAAAGAAATAAAAACAAGTCACTCAGGAAAGAACTAAAGTAAAAGAAGCCCAGAATCTCAACTCTGAGGAATTCAAGAAGATAATTACGAAGTTGAAAGTTCAGGTAGAAGAGGATAGAAGGATTGACGAAAAACTTAGAAGTCAGCTAGAAGAGAAAGAGGAGATCACTGAAAGGTGGGAAGCAAAAGCAATCACTCTAAGAAAAGATATTCAAAAGAAGAACATGCAGCAAGATAGAACCAAGACATTGGATAAGATCATAAATAATCAAAATCCATACTATGATAGGTATGGACTAGGATTCAACCAAATTTTAACTGAGAAAGGTTCCAGCTCCATGACAAAAGAAACATAACAAAAGAGTTATGCAGAAGTTCTCAAAGGAAGTAATCATGGTCAATGGGAATTAGAAATAAATGAATACAAAATACCTTGTACATTCAAGAAGCAAGGAATATTCAATCATTACAACCAAAGAGAATATTTTGATCAACCAAGGTAGAATTATAGAAGAACTACACTACAAGTAAAATCATTCACTCCTAGGTATGCAAATTTATTTTATGGTCATTTTTTTATTGTACTAACTTTGGACATAAGGTTGCAGATTACAGGGCTTATGAAAGAAATAATCAGGTAATAAATGCTTATGTGGCCCCACAAAACATTGAATGTTACAAATGCCACAACTATGGGGACACAACTTGAAATTACAGAAGCATGATAAGGCCTCCCATGAAAAAAAAAATATGTAGGACAAAAGAAGGTTTAGAGAAGAAGTGAAAAACAAAAGATGGTAAATGAAGAACAGGTCCAAGGAATCATACTTTCAGTATTTGCAGTAACACAGGAACACGATGACTTTACAGGAAAAGAATAAAGTGTTGGAATTCAAGTGGAGGACGAAGAAGACGTCAACACTCAGGATGATGACAGAATTTAGAAAGAGAAAGAAAGGGAAGATGTATCTACAGACGAAGAGGAAGATGACTCTGCATCAGAGCGGGTGTTGTTCTGAGCCATCCGGCTTGGAGACTCCCAGGTAATATGAATATTATATATGGGAGTCAGTGTAGTAGCTATAGCAGAAATACAGTATGTCATATTGATCAATTGCAACAGTGTACAGTGACAAATGGGTCATCATTGCTGACAATTGCATAGAAAAATCATAGACAATATGGACAGATATGGATTATTAAATAACACTTAGCAGGTGTGAATAGATATATTTTAGTGGATGAGAGCATGATCTTAGGAAATATTGGTTCAAAGACTAGATCAGAGCATGGATTCAAAGATTGGTTCGTTTATTGGTTAAGAGAGTCGTTTACATAATATTGGATGATTACTTGAATGCTTAAACTATTGAATTCTTTATTTTTGAATTATTTTCATATATGTCATTTGATTACTCAAGGAAGAACCAATGGACAATAAATCCAAAAGGAAGTAGGTACAGGAAGACTTACATTGATCTACACAACAACATTCATAAAATATGTCAGACAAATAGAGCATAGAGACATGGGAGGCATAACCATAGGGGGAGATATTATTTTTCTCGTGATTTGTTAGAGAAGGTTTAGTGTCAGGAGGAGACATATCGATAGGGGGACTCAATCATTTGTCAAAGGGAGAGAGAAAGTAATAAAACACATGAAGACAAGGGGAGAATCCCTAAAGGGAGATACCCTTTTCCATTTATGTTGAAGGGGGAGAGATAGAAACATTTATAAGGAGAGCTGACAATGTTTCCATGAATAAGTGTTTCCATCAATGTTGGTGTTTCCATTAATGCCAAAGGGGAAGATTGTTGGAAAATTTTCTTAGGTTGATGGAGAGTTGGTTTGGATTGTCAATTTTCATTGATGTCAACCCTTGGAGAGTGATATTTTAGATTGATTTCAAAACTTATAGATTGATGTCAACCCTTGGAGAATTCTGGTAGTGAATTGTGCTAATCTAAAAGCTCAACCCTTGGAGAATTATGGTAGTGAATTGTGTTAATCTAGAAGCTCAACCCTTGGAGAATTCTGGTAGTGAATTGAATAAGGAAATGGAGAGCTTATTGATTCAAAGTGGTTGTAACTAGGAGTTAATCATGAGTCAAGTTGTTGCAAAAAGAAAATAATTAAAAATAAATTAGTTCCAACTAGAAGTGGTGAGTTTACTATTTGTGGATAAAGTGGGTGTAAGTGGAAAAGTGGTCAAAAGTGGGTTATCCCTAAAAGAAGGAAGTTGGATAAAGTTAGTTAGAAGGTAACCCCTTGAAGAAGCTACTTAGAGAGTATAAATAAGAGAGAAAGGGTCTCCTATTTGCATGTAATGAGCACAATAAATATCTATTATTTGTGAAAATTTTATTGTAGGTACTCATTGATACATGTGAAGTTACACAAGTTTGAGGTAACAAAGCAGGGTTGACGGCGAAAGTTTCATAGTTGCAGATTTACTGGAAAAAAAAAACTAGTTTTTGAGGTGTAGGTGGGCTGCAGTGGAGAAAGTCACTTACGTACATGAGTTGAAGGAGAATAGGGCACGTACAGTTGGGAAAATCCATGAAATCCTAAGGAGATGAAGATGTCAGGGATCTAGAGTCTAAAAGTAAGCTCCCAGGAAGGTCTAAAGTGATCAGGTACAAAAAATATATCTACAGGTTCAAAAGGTGTGTCATATTATTATGTGTAGTTGGATATTGTTGTCTCCATGAGATATGGTTATGGGAGTTTGAGGATTTTCCCTAGAGAGGTTATTGGTTGTATGGAACTTATGGTATGAGATAGATCTAAAAAAATACAGTAGTGGTATGTTTGGTATTATTCATTGGTACATCTTGTTGGTTTAATTTTTTAGTCATAGCTTAAATTTCTTGGTACATGGTTGAGGATTTTGGTTGTGATGTGTTGGTGAAGTTGTTAGTGTGGTTTGAGGTTGCATATCAGTGAGTTTTTTATGTCTAGTCCATGTGAGGGTTATTACAGTTGATCATGATTGTATACACATGTATGGCACATGGCTAGAGAGACATATATGTATTTGGTTTAAAGGATATGTATGAACATGTATGCATATGTCATAGGTACAGGTTGGACATAGTGACAAGTTGTAGGTCGATGTGACAGAGGAATCAAAGTGTCATAGTTTTAGAAAGGTGAAAACCCTAGCTCTCATAAGGTGTATGCAAGCTCCAGTGTATAAAGGTCATGTACATAGGCAGGCTACAGTATAGAAGGGGTGTGTACATACGCAATCTGCAGCACAAATAGGTTGTGTGTCTATTGATTTTTGTTGGTACAAGCTGAGTACATGTACAAGTTGATCACAAGTTATTGGTGCAGGTTGGTTACAAGTTTTTGGCATATATTGGTACAGGTTTATAGTGGTATATCTCACAGTGACAATGTGGCAGTAGTTTCATCATCTATTTGGAATTTAACTTCAGGGTGAAAGGACGAGGCAAGGAAAGGGGGTTGTAGCCTCCTTTCGGTTGTTGACAGAGAATCGGGGAGTTGGAGCTTCCTTCAGGTTGGATCCTGAGAACTAGGTGGTTGTATCCACCTTCTAGTTGTAGTCAGAGAAAATAGGGGGTTGTAGCCTCCTTCTGGTTGTAGCCATAGAATTGGGGAGTTGGAGATTCCCTCAAGTTGTACCCTGTGAAACTGGGGGGTTCAAGCCTCCTTCCAGTTGCAGCAGGAGAATTGGAAGTTGGTTCTTCCTTGAATGTAATTCTTAAAGACATATAAGAAAATCATTGTTACGAGGAAAATATCTCTATGGCTAGGGGTAAACCACAACATATGGAAATGACTGCAGAAATCAACTCTAATATCAAGTATTCTATATAAACAAATATGCTAACAAGACAAGATAAGAGGCCTACCTCGTCCAGGAGTTCGATGAAGTCCATCGTTGAGCACTTGACCCAAATAAATATACCTGCAACTAGTCCTCAACAACCAAACAATGCAAGAATATGGTGATAATATATAATGTTATCACATTCAATAACATAATCCATCAACATTCATAACAAATACGCCCACGGAATAATAATTCAAATATTTTTGAGATATTAATTGGACGATAAAAGAGTATTTCTATTAATAAATAATCAGCAGAAGTGAATGAGTTACAAACTTATGTGTCAGCATAGTTTGGAACCGAGAAACTAAGTTCCTTCCAGTTGTGCCTCCACCACTTCAATCCTCCACCAAAGGCAAGCTCATCTAAGAGAGACAATGAAGTTCTCAATCAATAAGGGAAGATCTTGGGGGTTGAACAATGTGTTCAGACTTAAAGGACAAAGGGATGCAGACTCAATGTGAAGTGAATAATTTCTCTAGAGTAACTTTTCTCTCAAAGTTGAATTATTTATTGTCTTTTCCATAGCTTGGATTTGGCCCATTTATAGCCTTCAAGTGGAACTGAAGGGCCGAGTCGGAACGTTTCTAGTATATGGAAGGCCAAGGATCATTGATCTCGTGAAGTGACATGGAAACCCGACACCATTTTTTAATTTTGGGCCCATTTCCCGATGTATGAAGGTTATAGTGGTAAAACCTTCATATACGCATGGTGTAATATAGGCAAGGCGCGTATATGTGGAAAAATTATGTTTTTAGCTATGGAATTTGCAAAAGGGAACTTCAAGTCTACATAGGGAAATGAAAAAAGGCCTTATGTGCAAGATTGCATAGGGTGAGGAAAATCTTGCTATAACAGATTCCCCCTAATGTATGAGGTAAGAGGAGTATCTGCGATGGTCGAAATACATTATAAGACCCAGAAGTGGAGTAATGGGGACCCAGTTAGAAGAACTAGTTGCTCATAACAATCTATAATGACTTTGCATACATGGATGCCAATTTGAATTACACTGCAGAATAGGAAAATATACCAAACAATTGTCCATGTGAAAATATACCAAACAATTTTCCATGGCCATGAATAGGAAAATACAAATGTGGTTACATGCCAAAGGTTGTCATAGTCACGAAGAAGGCCCAGTAAAACCAGTCTCAAAATCAATCTAAAGATATTTGTATATAATGGAGTATAATTTGATCTCCCATGATCACTGAAGTCACACAGGTACAGGTCCAATGAAAAGATAGCAACAGCTCGGGAAAGCTGCAACTACAAACTGATATCTTCAAGTCTTCTACACAATCTTCCAAAGGTGCAAGTCTACATCATGTGAATAAAGGAGTTGAGGTCGAACATAATGAGACTTCATTTGATTACCGGTAATTGAGGTATACCGTTAACAAATGTGAGACATCCTACTAATGATGAAAGTAGGTATCAAGGAATCGAGTACATTCTTACAAGTGTGAATAAAGGATTTGGGGTCGAACACTTGAATAATCCATCGATTAGGAGACATTTATGTATTCCCAACTGTCGATGGTGAGAGAACCTGCCACTAATGACTGCAAGCCTCTATGTACTCATAGAACTCTAGGTCTCGTCTCTAGAATAGATGAGTTGAAGTCGATGGAAGGAGACCCACTAAAAGGAGAGCATTAAGGCATCTCTTATCATTCATCACGAGGTACAAAGCAGGGGCTTGATGATTTGGAGGAAATCGAACGAAGAACATGTTCACGAACCAATGACCTTGTGCTTCTTTTGTGTGTGTCAGGTGCAAGAGGTACACAAAAAAGACCCTTTGAATAGCAATCAATGAGGAAAACTGTTGACAAAGGTGAGGAAACCACCAATAAGGATAATGGCATCCAAGACACTACATGAATCCCAATGTGTGAATAGATGTCTTGTCATTGAACATAATGGAAACCACCCAATCAATGACCAATGATGAAATTTCAACTATTGGGTTCAAGGTTACCTACGAATGAAGAAAGTAGGACCAGGGTGCACAATAGGACTACAGCTTCATGTGATTCTGAGGCAAACTGAGGGTATGGCCTGTTAGCACTGAAAGTCGCACTTTGACTGCTAAAGTGTAAGCTCAACACCCATTAGAATGTAAAAGATAATTTTGGTTTTGAATATGTGGATCAACAAGATGGATGAAGAAAGGGAGAGGGCAGAAAACTACATATCAGTAGGCTACACCAATGGGCAATGGATTTATAAACATTCTACTCATCGAAGGCACTAAACATGCTAAACAAAAAACAAGATTATATGTTGATAGATGTAAGAATATAGAAGGAAAACATAAGATAGATTGTTCACTAAATAGATATCCTCTCAGTTTAATAAATCAATAAATAATTGAATAAAACAATGACTAATGGGCAAAAATACAATAGATCCTTTGTTTCTTAGGGATCCATAAATCATTGGCATCCTTTGATCCTCAAATATGAAATATATTCAAATAATAAGATATATAAACAAAATAATTACAATCTGAAATCACATATCTCATGAGTCTCCAATAACAGTAATGCTTACAATTATAAAATGCCCACGGGCTTACAAATGAACACACACAGGGAAACTGCTTGCTCCTACTCTCTCTAGCCTCTCTTGGCTCATGAATCCAACCCTTCTCCAAGAGCTATATCCTTCCTTAAATAAAAAAATAGAATCCAAATATCCTTATGAGGTCGAATCCCATCTCCTCCATTGGATTCTAAGCCTTGGAGATAGGTGTCAACAATCAAAGGGACAATAATCCAACAAACTGCTAATTTTCAGGAAATTGTTGGAAGTCATTAATAAATTGTTTCCACCTCACTGCATGAGGTATTTGATGGAGATAAAACTTAGGTACAGGTGTCCCTTGAAATCTAACCGATCCGTGAGAATCCATTCGAATCCTCCTTGATAGGTGGCAACCTCCCAACAAGGCGAATATCCAAATTGTTATCGCTACAGGAAATTTAGTAGCGTCATTGTCAAATAGTTCTGCACTTTTCGTAGCACCACTTGTATGTCTAATATCTCTCTAACCATAACACATTTTTCAAAACTAAGAGAGGTTTTTGTTATTTGGTATGTGATGAACACAAACCTCCTCCATTTTTCAAAAATACCTTCCCATTTGTTCATAATCCAAGTTTTAAGTTAGTCACTCAAAACTTGCAGAAGCTTCCTTGCAAAATAACTCTGCACATTTCGTAGCGCCACTTCTATGTCTAATATCTCTCTAACCATAACAAATTTTGAAAACATGAGAGAGGTTTTTGTTATTTGGTATGTGATAAACAAAAATTTAATCTGGTTTTCAAAAATACCTTCCCATTTGTTCATAATCAAATTTTTAAGTTAGTTACTCAAAACTTGTAGAAGTGTCCATCCTGAATTAGCGTCTACGAATTTGGTAGCACCACACCTAAAATAGCCTTTATGGAATTGGTAGCGCCCATCATCAAAACAGCTATGTGGATTTGGTAAATCCAGTGTTAAGTTCATATTAGGATTTTTCATAGCATATAAGGTATAAAAATCGCAAAACATACTACATAGACAATTTTGTAGCATCGTCTTTGAAATAACTCTGAAAATTTAGTAGCGCACCTTCTCTGTTTTAGGAAATTCTCCATTCACATAAGCTATTCTTTAATGTTTGCATGGATCTGGGCTTTGGTATATGAATTATATGTTGTATATAGGATAGGTTTGACTTAGGAAACTTGAGCACACACCACCTTTGGCCAAAGCGATTAATGGGAAATTGTCAAGGCTCGATAACGAATTAGGAGGATATGACCATAGGCAAAGGACCAAAGGAATTTGGAAAATCTAACACAAAATTTATGAAGGCACTTAAAACTTTGATGGTGCGTTTTTGAGTGCTAACATTGGCTCCAACTGGGATGGATGCCTCTTTGTGAGGCTTCCAAGAACTTTAGCAGTTCCAGTTGCCTTATCTATTGGGATATGGAGTGATCTGTGTAACCATCTCTAAATACTGTCAAAAACTACCACTTATTCAAGAAACTGAAAGACTCACTAGAAACTGAAGGAAAGAAATGCTCAGGAAGTGAGATTATTACCTATGCTACCCTACCCTAACCAGATTGACAACTTTCTCAAGTAAAGGAAAATTTCCACAGTAACCATTTAAGAAACTTCATGACTGAAGGAATCCCATCCATACCACTAATCAATAGAGAATAACAGAGGTCTGAAAATAGAGATATAAATTCTTTCACAGAAACATGTTTACCCATGAATACCTGTGAAGTAATGAAAACTGGAATTTTTAGACAATCTGAAACATATAACTCCATATAAGCTACAATTGTATCATCGAGGCCATGGTTGGAAACTTGTTGATTAAGAAAAGACAATTGTTGATACATACATTCCTCTTTGCTTCAAAACAAATAACCTTTCGGTTCCCTTGAGATCAGATTTTGATCATCAACAATTGCAGTATCTTTGTTTTCAGCATGATGATCACAAGATAGTGGTACAACCGGGTTTAAATCACACTGATAATTATGATCAGCCAAGAACATATATCTATTTATGCAATCATTTGTTATAATATGTTCAACATGCTTTGAAAATTGATCATAAACTAGACATGCATCCTTGTCCATAGAAAAATCTGCAAATGTTGAAGAATTCGATTCCAAATGTGAATCATACTTACATCCTTGTTATTGTTCCATATCTACTTCATACTCACTGTCTTCTTGCTGCAAATCTAAAATATACTGACAGTCCTCTTGCTCATATGCATACAAATTTTCAAAGCAAACCTGCTCTTTGATCCTCCTGGAAGCACGGATGTTATCCTCAATTTCTTGGGCATCTTCAAATAAGAATTTTAAGGATGAAGACTTCCTTTCTAACAGGAGAAGGACAAGCTCTAAATGTTGAGCCATAATGTAGTATACCATGGCAACAATCTTTGAAGTTCGGATTTCCACTGGCATGCTATGATAAACACTTTAAAACCTCATGTTGAAGATAGCGGAGGCTTCCTCTTCCCCTCTCCTCAAATCATTAAAATCATACAAGTATTGATCAAGGGACTTTTTCTCACCCCAACATTTCAAAAATGCATTGCATAGCTCAATCCAAGATCCAATGGAATCACCTCCCAAACCTTTAAACCACACAACATCATTTCCAAACAAATATTTGGAGAACAACCTCATGGTAACATCATCATGAACTATATCAAATTGATCAACAAAGTTCTCAAAGGCCTCCAAATGCCTCTCAACTGTAACATGATCTTCTCTAGAGAATCGAGGAAGATACTCAAGGAAATCAAGAGGATAAGGATGAAGGTGATATGGCAGCCTTAAAGGTTTAAACATCTTGTCTCTAATTCTAGTTTGAAAACTAGTGGGTTGGATATGAGGTTTAACAAGCTGGTGGAAAGGTTCAACAGCAACAACAGAAGGTGATGAGATTTGAGAAGGCTTTGAATCAGTTTCAACCTCCTCAAGGTTACAAGGGTGATCAAATTCAGGAGGGAATTGAATACAAAGCTCATCCTTATGAATAGGCTCAGGTGAGGATACAAGATCAACATCTACAACATAGGAAGAAGGTAGGTCTTCTTCTTCCAAGGATGGATATATAAAGGAAGGTTTATGATCATATGAATAAACAAAGAACAATATTATTCTCTTTATATGTAAAGGAAAATATAAGAAAGAGTTGATAAAGAAGAACAAGAGTTCATGTAGAAAACTAATGAAATGATACCTCGTTTTACACTTCTGCCCCTTCATCTTTCTGTCAATAGGATCCTCCCTAGTGGAGTCTTTGATTGTGGAGTCACCGGGTAGATAATACAGTCATATTCTTTGTGTCCCTCTATTTTCTACCATCAAGAGTTGGATCTATGTCATTCTTCCCAAGGAGCTCTTCAATCTTCTCAAATTCGTCCCTGACAACGGCGCCAAAAATGTTAGCAATGAAATTCACACTTTGATTGTTAAAGTGTAAGATCAACACCCATCAGAATGTAAAAGATAATTTTTGTTTTGAATAGGTGGATCAACAAGATGGAGAAATAAAAGGAGAGGGTAGCAAACTGCAGATCAGTAGGCTACACCAATGGTCAATGGACTTATAAACATTCTACTCATCGAAGGCACTAAATTTGCTCAATAGAAAACAAGATTATATGTTGATAGATGGAATAATATAGAAGGAAAACATAATATATAATTTTCACTAAACAGAGATCCTCTCAGTTTAATAAATCAACAAATACTTGAATAAAACAATGACTGATGGGAAAAATACAATAGATCCTCTGTTGCTTAGGGATCCATAAATCATTGGCAGCCTTTGATTCTCAAATATACAATATATTCAAATAAGAAGATATAATTATAATATGAAATCGCAGCTCTCATGAGTCTCCAACAGCATTAATGCTTACAATCATAAAATGCCCACAGGCTTACAAATGAACACACACATGGAAACTGCATGCTCCTACTCTCTCTAGCCTCTCTTGGCTCATGAATCCAACCCTTCTCCAAGAGCTCTCTCCTTCCTTAAATATAAAATAGCATCCTAATATCCTTAGGAGGTCGAATTCCATCTCCTCCATTGGATTCTAAGCGTTAGAGATAGGTGACAACAATCAAAGAGACAAAAATCCAACAAACTGTTAATTTTCAAGAAATTGTTGGAAGTCATTAATAAATTGTTTCCGCCTCACTGCATGAGGTCTTTCATGGAGATAAAACTTAGGTGCAGGTGTCACGTAACATCTAAATGATCCTTTAGAATCCATTCAAATCCTCCTTGACAGGTGGCAACCTCCCAACAAGGCAAATATCCAAATTGTAACCACTAAATGAAATTTCGTAGCGTCGTTGTAAAACAGTTCTACACATTTCGTAGCTCCACTTCTATGTCTAATATCTCTCTAACCATAACCAATTTTTCAAAACTGAGAGAGGTTTTTGTTATTTGGTATGTTGTTAACAAACAACTCCTCCATTTTTCAAAAATACCTTCCCATTTGTTCATAATCCAAGTTTTAAGTTAGTCACTCAAAACTTGCAGAAGCGTCCTTGCAAAATAACTCTGCACATTTCATAGTGCCACTTCTATGTCTAATATCTCTTTAACCATAACACATTTTGCAAAACTAAGAGGTTTTTTTGTTATTTGGTATGTTATGGACAAAAACCTCCTTCTATTTTAAAAAATACCTTACCATTTGTTCATAATCCAAGTTTTAAGTTAGTCACTCAAAACTTGCAGAAGCGTCCATCCTGAATTAGCCTCTGGGAATTCGGTAGCACCACACCTAAAATAGCCTTTGTGGAATTGGTAGCACCCATAATCAAAACAACTATGTGTATTTGGTAATGTCACTATTAAGTTCATCTTATGATTTTTTGTAGCATATAAGGTAGCAAAATCGTTGAACATACTACATAGACTATTATGTAGCACCATCTTTGAAATAACTCTGGGAATTCGGTAGCGCACCTCCTCTGTTTTAGGAAAGTCTCCATTCGCATAAGATGCTCTTTAAGGTGTGCATGGAGCTACGCTTTGGTATATGCATTATATTTGGTATATAGGATAGCTTTTAATTAGGAAACTTGAGCACACACCACCTTTGGCCAAAGCGATTAATGGGAAATTGTCAAGGCTCGATGATGAATTGGGAGGCTATGATCGTAGGCAAAGGACCAAAGGAATTTGGAAAATCTAACACAAAATTTATGAAGGCGCTTAAAACTTTGATGGTTTGTTTTTGAGAGCTAACATGGCTGACATGAAAATTCAAGAGTTCTGAGGAATGTCTGACACAGGTTGATAGACATCCTTTGAACAAGAGAATGAGACGTATGGAAGACTCTCACAACATAGACTTAATGATGAAACCATGATATGCAGGAGGCATCAATCAAACTCTCCATAGGGACTGGAAGAGTAACCAGTCGGGGGATTAAACTCTTATTAACAAGCTCAACTTCCTAAGGTCATGCTAAACCCAAAATTATGATGACAAGTGGACTCAAAAAAAATTGTGCTTTGTTCAAAGGTGACATGATTGTTGCCAATATAAGATAATACTCCCTTCCCACCCGTCTTTTTTTTTTCATATTCAAATGAATGTTATGATATAGAGGAGGGAACGAGTGTCACAAGTAAGAAAAACTAGTTCCAGAAGTGGAACATACCTATGCTCAATGCAAGGAGGTGCATGCGGGATATGGACACTCGGGAGAATGTTCCCTCATGGGTATAGGGTGTCAAGTTGCAAAGGATATGAAAAAGTCCATGCTTGGTTGAGGATGCAAAATTGATGAGGCAAATGGTTTATAACGCAAAGTGAGAACTAGAAATAGGCTCAATACTACAAGCAAGTGCATGAGATGCAATCACAAATTAACGCCAAAAAATGTCATTTTTCATAATATTAGTCTACTTGATTTGAAAAGGGGATAAAATTGTACCAATTAGATGTCCTTTCGAATCCAATTTACGAGTGTGAAAGAGATAAGTTCACTCAGCAATATTTTCTCTTTTTGAAAATGAGTCGGAAAATATCTTAAATCAAACTCGCTTGGGAGTACTCTAGGTATAGGTCAACATGTTTAAGAGTGAGAAATGAGGTTCAGCATAAAGTCATGTATTAGCTATAAGGGACTCTCGGCCCTACGGAAAAAATATCTGCATGGGAACCGAATGAAGCAGAGGGTCTAACTAGGGTACCCATGTTTGGTAAGTCTCTACCATTTGATAATGACACTTCTAGTAGCAGATAGAGAGTTTTGTGTCGCTAAAAATTGAGTCCGTACCTAAGGCATATGAGTGACAGTTATAGGACGATCCAAATATGCATGATGGAATGGATACCTATCCTATATGTTGGGTAGCGAAAATACCTGTCTAAAGTTACGAAGGTTTGACATAACGTTGAAACTCACAAGAATCCTTGGCAAAAACTACAAAAAACAACTCAATCCATTGTTGTATTAGTCCATTAGGCGAAAATATTATCTGAAACTATGCAAAGTGGGTACAAATTTTCTATAAATAGTAAAAAAAAGAAAATTTACTATACCATTTTACTTTTTTACCCAAATAGTGGATTTGGTACCAAATTACCTCCAATCTTCAACTGGTGATTGCGAGAGCTGCGAGTTATGGAATCAGGGACCGTCTGGACCAGGTAATTCCTCTTCCCCTCATCTTTCTTTTTAGTGGATTACATTTTGCATTTAAGTTTCAATTTTTAAGTTATTTATAGCGCAAATTAGAAGTTTAGGTGTATGTGGGCTACCGTTCATCGGGTCACATATACACGTGATTATACTCGGATGTCTAAAATATAGTCAGCGTATACTCAACCTTATACGCGACTGTGAATGTTGCAGCCCACGTATATGTCCGTAAACAATGTTTTTTAGTGAATGCTAACTCAAAAAATGATTTTTCTCTTGCAGGATGGTGCTAGAGTGGAGGGAAAGGGAACATGAGGAGGTATATGTTGTTTTGGAAAGAGATCTGGGGGCCCAAATGGCCTTGAAAATATGCGTTTGTATAAGTTTTGGGATCTTAAAGGGATGAGGGTCAAGTGAGATTTCTACAGTTGCTCATGGATTACTGGGATCTAGACAGTTAGAGCTTCAACCTTGATGGGCAACCATTAAGGATTGAAGTTGAGGATATTTATTTCTTGAAGGGGTTGTCGCGTTAGGGTGAGGTGGTAAACCTCAAAGCCCGGGGAGCTGGGAGCGGTATGAATATATAAGAATACATAGACTCTCGTTGCATTGCAGGGACCGAGAAGGTCGGGAGTCAACTCCCCATCCAAGTGATAAACAATCTAAACCTCAATATTGTTGTCCTCATTTTGAAATGGATCACAGGATCGGCCTCGTTGCAGCAGGCATCGAGGTCGCATATGTTCTACTCTATAGAGTGCTTGAAACCCACGGTGTACAACTGGTGCACCTCACTACTGGCTAACATGAAGAGCCAGTTGACAGAATGAAAACAGGGTGGTAGGAGGAACTTCGGGTTTTATTCCATCTTGTGTAGATTTTTCTTCGAGAAAGTTCTAGGTTTGGGACCTATAGTTGAGATCATTTTGTGAGGACCTCGTGATCCAGCTATGGCATGGTGGACTAAGGTGATGAGATGGCAGGGGGAGGTAGGGTGCCCACACCCTACAATGATGATTTATTCTACTGGTGGAGATGACAATTCATTGCTCTAGATGACTACCCTTATGCATGGATTGACTTCAGAGGGGACCCTAAAATTCCATCACCACCGATGACTGCCTACGGGGACATAGGTATGTCAAAGTTTTTTAAATATTTAATTTTTTTGTGTTTTTTTTATAGGAAAACAAAAATATGTCTAGATGATGTTTAAGTACTAAGTAGACACATATGTGATGCAGACGTAGGTCCACGATGGTCAGATGGGATTCCACGACATAGTCGAAGGCACCGGGGAGATTAGGTGGTGAGAGGAGAAGTAGAGAAAGTCCTTCAAAACATGAAGATCATCCTGTCTCATTTGACACAAAGGATTCTGATGGTTCAAGTGGAGGATTTGTCGGAGGCTATGCAGCGAAAGGTGGTAAGTGTGCCCAGAGCTTGGGTGTGACTCTTTCGGTGTCTTGCAAACATCATATTTTTCTATCATGACACTCAGCTGATGCCATAGGCGTAGATGTTGTTGTTCCTGAGTCTGTACTTAAGGCTTAAAAGTACAGTGTCAAGGCATCCGAAAGTGGTTAGGATAAGGAGAAGGGAAAAAGTCAACCTTTGGAGAAAGAGTCTAAGGGATATTTCTTCATTGGGGTTGTCTAGCTTCGAACTGCTCCTGAATAGTTATGTCTCGTTCAATGACTGCCCATGATTGCTCGAGTTCGGCCCGGTTAGTTGTTGTTTTAAGGATAGTGTTGAAGAGGTCTAAGGTGATGTGCGTTTGGTTCAATAATATGGGTTCAACGTTAGGTTGAGTTGGTGTGGGAACTGTCATGGGGGAACAGTACAGGTAAGAGAACTGTTAAGAAAGATTGAGCGTTGTCTCAGTTTAGTTTCATAAAAGAGAATTTACGGTTGAAGTATTAACGATGTATGCAAATCTAAGGCTCATTCCCGTAATTGTATTATATCTTAATCAAAGGGGCGAGATGGGAGAAAAACATTAAGTTGTTTACAGTGTCAGGTTCCTACCAGGGGAAAATCTCACGAAGTAAACGGAACAAGAAAATATTTAAGAAAATAACCGATGTAGCAAAAAATGCATGTAGAATTCCGAAACTGCAAATTGGTCTTACACAGCTGATAGTTGGTGCAGAGGAAAGGAAATAAACAATTACAGAAAACCCAAATTTATTCGTTATAGTAGTGGTAGTACTAAATTATAACGAAGCACATCAATTACGAATATGAATTGAAAATGAAAAATGAGGAACAAGAAAGCAAACTTGTAATACAGAAGTGACGGAATTGAGAATCTCGGATCTACTTGTATTAAATCTCAATGCAAAAACTCTATTACAAAATATCAAAAAGGGTCCAGCCTTGTTTATTTCTCTCTGGGGTATATTTATACAATTTCTGCCAAGCAGGTAGAATCTCAATAGTCACAAAGATTTCAGTTATGACAGAGGAGAGAGCAATCGCTCCATCTCCCCTATTCTGTCTTCATTTAGTGCTAGGTGCTCGTCTTCGCGCGGACTCGGTGCAGGCGATACATCTTTCCACGAGTTGAGATACGAGCTGTGAAGGTTCTGCTTGACAGTTGGCCTAAGCAAAGTAACATTCTCGGGCTAACTGCTGCAGCTTGTCTCCCATTTGTGCATTGATGACTTCGAGGGCACTTAGTTGCGCGCTGGGCTGGATCAAGTGCTTATCAACTCGAGCCATGTCCACCCTATCTATCTGAGAGATATCGGTCGAATCTCTCTCATCCTTCTCTTTCAGACCAAGCGAGATCTGTTCTACATTCATTTGTATTAATGTTTCTACGTCGCCTCCACTGTCCATACCCAACAGCTCGCCATCTATAGAATTGAAGGCTTCCTCTAATGAATTGGTCACCTTTTGGGCATGTTCCTTGCCCAGGGGAATGTTATGCTCCCAATCTTTTAACAGAATGTTACCTCTAGTTTGTTCTGGGATGGCAAGTCCGGGAGATCCTACCGAAACTCTGTTGTTCGTGGCTATCACCACCTCCTGGAAGGCAACCCGAGCCGCTTCTGCATCCCTCTCTCTGATAGTCAGGTTCTCGGAAACCTGATGCATCAACAGACAATTACCTCGGATCGCTCCCACTTTGGCGAGCAAATTCTGTTGTGCAGAACAGATCCTGCTCTAAATCTCGATCACTCAGGATTTAAACCCCTCGACATCGATCACCCTGCCTTCAGCGATCTCTACCTGAGCCTGCAACTCTACAATCATAGTCCTCTGTTGACCCGCCTGTATCCGACCGTCTCGGATCACTAGATGCGCTTGCTCCAGCTTGGTCTTGAGCACTTCTATTTCATTTTTATCCGCTAGTCGGGCCAGTTCTATCTCCCCGCTCACCCGACCTTTAGCATTTTCTGTGGCCGAAGCTACTCTGGCTTCGAGAGTCTTGATCAAGCGATTTTTCCTTTTGAGCTGGTTTTTTAGCAACCCGACCGAAAACTGATTCACTGATGCATACGCTCCTAGCGTTCCTGCGATCTCCGTGGCGAATTGCTCATTCTTTTTGTTTTTCCCATCGGTCATGACCGTGAACTTCTTCGCAGTTGATTCTCCCTCCTGGTAGAATTCCCTTTTTACTACCGCTTTTCTCTTTTTATCAAAAAAGAACTCGTTTGGAGGAATTTCTTCTGCTCTTATGGGATTCATCTCCTCATTAAATATCCATCCCTCTTCGATATTTCCCTGCACCGACTGCAAGGGGGTGACAAAAGTAATGGGTTCCCCAATTTGTTTCGTTTATTTCCCTGGGGTGCCAGTCGGGTTCTGCTTCTTTGGTGGTTTCGGGGTCTTTGTCTCGGCTTCCGGATTCTTTCTCTTTGGTGGATCTGAAGTCTTTTCTTTTGCTTCAGGCTTCCTTGTTTTCTCCTCCTCACCCTGGTGTTTTGCTGAGTCAAGAGCTGCATCTTTAGGGCCTTCGGTATCCTTCGGTTCCGTCTTGGAAACGCCCGGACCCCCTCCACGCAACACAGCGGGGAGACAACTTCGTCTATGTTCTTATAATTTCAATACAGAGGTTGTGTCTTCAGGTGCTAAGGATCGGATCCGAGCCAGCACTTCCTCATAAGACCTCGCCCCTCGGAAAATGTCGTCCGGGGGTGAAAAATCATGTTCAAACCTCTTTAGCCCACAATTAGCTAAATGGTTGCTCACGATTTTCTAAGGATCATGTTTTTTATACTCGATGGAGGCCAAATTCAGATCTTCCAGGGCTGCAGCCTCGGCTTTGGCATGCCTGAAATCCAATAAAGAATAAGAATTTAACCGAACGGGAAAAAATGGCCACACCTTCTTTGAAGATGCTTTGAGTTCTTTACTCACCCCGCCAATCACTGTTTGTCGAGCGATCTCGCGACAAGCCATCTTGTCGGGGATGAACAATGGTAGTGCAAGTGGGGGGAACGGCAGCCCCAAACACTCTGAAGTAGGAGAACTATGCCTCCACGTACCAGTTCGTTATATTACTCAGATTTGTAGCAATGTTGTCCGAGATACGAGGTGGTGGGTGACCAAAAATGGCGATATGCAGGGGCACCATCACCCAGTTGAAAATTTCGTAAATGAAATGGTCGGCTTTATTTTCCCACAGTTTGTCGTGATACTCATGTATGGGTTTTTCTTGGGCTGGATTCCAAGCCCAGCTCATCAAGGGGAATGGTGTCATGGAACATACCGCGTCCATAATATATGCCGACATGAAAAATGAGGACGGTCTCCCACTTGCCTTCTACTCCCGATACTCTGTGACCCTGTTGGTCAAACTGTCCAAGAGAATCTTTGCCCAATTAAATGAGCAACCTTCTGCGACCCGAAACATGAGAGGCACCCACGCAATGTAGAAATGAGATGTGTCATCTCTCCCGAATAGTCGGCATGTCATCATTGCCACATACTTATACTGTGGCTCCAGCGAAGCAATTGAATAAACGCCCTGGTCATTTTCTCTGAATTTCGCGGAGCGCGAAACCCAATCCTTTATCAAACCGGGCATGGTTTTGTCAAATTGAGTGCACTCCTTCTCTTTGAACTCATCCATGAATTCAACACCGTACATGTACTCTGATGTCGTCGGGAGATTGTACATGGTTTGGATATGCTCCGGCCTAAAATTCCTGACCGTGACCTGCTGGTCATTCATGATAGTTCTAGTGGGTAGGTCTATGTGCTCCAGCGCCCATCGGATCATATCATAATATGGGAGCAACCGTGGTCTGGTTGCTACCCTGTGCATTCCAGATTGAACAACTATCGTGTATTTGGTGTTCAGTTCGTCCCTTTCATTGTCGTCTGAGTCTGAATAATTCACCAAGTCTGATTGCAGAATGTCTGAAACAAACGACCAGCTAGGGACCGAGTCAACACTCCGGGCCGAAGTGTCGGAGACATTATCCGAGCCTTGTCCTGCGACCTCGACGTTCACCTTTGTTGTTTTCCGTGGAGCCATAGCTGAAGCTTGCGTTTTCTCCCTTCTGCGATAGAACTGCGTATACATGCAGAAATTAGTTCACTCGGAAAATGACGAGCTCTGCGTGCTTATGAAAATGCTTTCATTATAATAAAATGAAACTCTTATTTATATTTGAAAATTCGGTACTTTTCGAAATAAGCCTGTCAAATCGTAATTAGAAACAAATTTATTGCATAGAATCTGATCTTATATTCGTGGATTCACCCTAATTATCCATTAATGTCATCAATTTTTTGACGGTTTGACAGTCATTCGAAGTAGGGAGAGAGATGGATACCTTAGGAAACGTGCAGGCCTCGGGGCGCGGGATATATCTTGCCTTATCTTAAATTTCAAATCTTACCAATCGTTAAACCATTCCTCGTCGTTCGCTACTTTGTGTATTTTCTTTTAACATTTTGAGTCCCCAACTCACGAGATCGCGAGGACTGACTTTGGCTTAATTAACAGTAACTTCTATTTGGAGCATCATTAATTTTATAATCAATTTATTCACCATATTGCAACTCAGAACTTCGCAGACAAGTTTCTGGGAGATTAGTATGCCGAGTCGCGAAACCGCGAAATGGCAATAATTAAGACTCAATTAAGGGGAAGAAAATCCTGGGTTAGGCGGTTAATTAATCATGCTATAATTACGTCGCAACTTCGTGAGTCGGGGTTTTAGACGCCGTAACTTTCGAAGAGAGAGTGTCGAGTGGCGAAACGCCGAGAACAGATTTAACCATGGTTAGCCTTTTTGCCTTTAATCCTTGACCAAGGTTAACCCGAAAGAACCTCGTGTTCTCGGCTCTCGGAGCTGTAAAAATAAAAACTTGGGTTTGGCGAACGCCGAGGAGTGAAACCCCGATGACGTATAATCATGAGTTAAAAGATTTTACCCTGGTTAATGTCTTGGGTGAAAATTTAAAAAAGATTTCATCGTTTCATGACTCGGGATGTGTGAACTCAAGGACTAAAATATCTGAGTTGCGAGAACCCGAAGTAAAACAAAAAGAGCGAGCATTCGTACAAAAGTGGACTTGTTTTGATAGTAGAAAAGCGACGTTGCTTACGTGACAAGGTGGCAGAGTTTTCATAGTCTCGGGGGGGAAAATCAAAAGACCATCTTTAGATTTCAAGTATCAAAAATTGAAAATTGTGAAGGGTAAAAATAAAACAAGGGCGGCTCCAACATAGGCTCCAACTAGGGATCCTGCCTTCCTGTGAGGCGGGAAGAACAGTAGACCACGTGCCAATATTGGGTAAATGGAGTCAAAAGCTCAAACAAGCAGAAACATTTCAAGGAAAAAGGATCGAAGGGGGGAAAAGACTTCGTTTTTTACGTCGAGAAGTTTTTTCAAAATCAGATATTCTTTCCAAACATAGTTGTAGTCTCTTTCACAATTTTCCCTTTCCCACTACTAACTTTGGGTATGTTTTAAGACAGTCGAAACGACCCTAGGAGACTCAACAGATATTGTGGCTCTCAACTTGCATCAAAAGAATGAGATTATATATATTTTTTAATCGGGAAGTCTCGTCTGAATTTGGGATGTGGATCAGGTTTTTAGAAAGTATTGGTTACCAGAGTAGAGTGATATTCATGTATAACAGCCTTACAGATATCTCAGACATTGCTTCACTGCTAGCGAGCCTATTCAGTACCCCGGTGAAGTTATCTGACCCCTTTTACTGAATTTCCTTTCACCACTTCGAAAATTATTTATCCATTTAGATGCTAAGACGAGGGCAATCATTTCTGAATTTCCTTTCATCATCTTCCTGGAATAGGTGGGGGCAATCATTTCTGAATTTCCTTTCACCACCCATCTTATAATTTATTTTTTGAGCGCGAAGATGGGGGCAATCAGTTTATATCAGGGCTGATATCTGTGTGATATTTTGCATCAGAGGTATGTCAACTTACTTTGATTACTCATCACCAATCTTCCCTTGACCTTCACAACACCTTCGTTCTTAGGGAGATAGGGGGAATAAATTTTTTTTAAAGGGCATCCTGTTTGAGCAAGCTTTGATTCTTTCGATGTTGTTGAAAAACCTAGGAAAGTTAGGATCGCTCTAAACGTTCCTTCGCTTAGCAGGGGATCAAGTAGTCATGGAGACCCGCTTTCTTTCCACAATTTGTTTTGAGACTCAAGAGGCTAAAACGAAAACTTTTATTCCTTCGTAACAAAATGAAAGAAGGCAGCTTGTCAAAAGTTAGACCCGAAAGCAGGCATGATACAAGGCAACGATTCATTGATTGAAAATACAGAAGGTCAAAACAGTTCGAGATTGGCTCTTGTAGATATCTTTGGGGACGGTTACCTTTGTTGGACTGCTTTGGACTTAGTGTATTATTCAAATTATTTTAAATCAAAGTTTATCAAGCCAAGCAATAATCTTGTTATCTAACAATTTAGCCGATATTGCAATTTGAATGATGTTATCTTGGTTTAATTTTGACAGCCTTTCATAACATGTGTATTGAGAAAGCCCACCTTTACCTTTTCTTTTCAATTTCTTTGTGCACTTATGAAACTACTTTTTGGGTATCACCTGTTTCATGCCGATTTATTTCTAATACTGCTTTGTGAATTACTCCTCCTATTAGCTTTGCAAGCAGCTGGAATCCTGTAAAAGAAAATACGAACTTTATTTGAAATATATCCAAAAAATTATTTACAGAAGAAAACAGAAAGCCAAAGGGTAATGTTTTAAATAAAAATGCATGTATGTACAC